>BQNB010031410.1:32820-54008 GCA_026074375.1 Tanacetum coccineum | reverse complement strand
AGATGCGTATGCATGCTTGTGGTTAGGTTAGATTTGTGTTAAAACTTGATTTAGGGTTGAGCAGAATTTTGGGTTGTGTTCAACGACTGTTATCTAGATGATAAAAACGTGTATTGATATGTTTCTAGAGTCTATGAATAAGCCAAAAGAGTCTACTTTCTAGAAAATCCAGCCTCGAGAGTTTTTAAAGTCGGGAAGTCATTCAAATGCTGGTTACACTAAAAGTTGTCAAATCAGTAAATACGAGTTAGATTTAGGTCATGTTTGGGAGGGAAAACCTATACTTAAAAATGGAATTAAGCTTATTCCTTCTATAGTAGTTAATTTTCATATGTCTATTGATAATCCCGTGAAAATTAGCCTCTAAAAGTATGTTTAAGTATGGTAGTTAGAGTGATATATTTGGTGTGCAATCAGATCCGAATTAGGACAGTTTTGAAGTTTGATTTTATTTGAGGTAGTTGCATATGTAAGTAATACTTAGGAATCACGAGGTAGTTAATATACTCATTAATGAACATGGGTGGTTTTTGGTATAAATTATGAAGGTCATTAAGTAAGGGTTTTGAGTACGTAAAGAGACACTAATATTCTGCAATTCTGATTTAATTATAAGTAGCTAGTGTAAAGTGTTAATGAGATGGTTAAGGTTGGGCATGGTGTCGGGGTGACCCATGATAGTTAGCTAAACCCTTAAACATCCATCATATGAGTGTTACATGGACTTGAGCTTTTAGCTTGGTCGCGTGTAACACATTTGTGTTTGTATTGTGTAGCTTGTGTTGATATTGTTTGGAAGCTGCTTGTGCATCAGGTGATTTTCATAGTCCCTCTTTTCACATCGCTTTTAAATTGGGATCGAAATGATGCAAATGGATTTAAAATGTTCTAATTACTGTGATTATGTGTCTTTATTTTGAAAGTGTATGGACTTTACTTGGCTATTGTATGTTATATGCTAAATGCTTATGTGTATTTGGATCGGGGGTAATGGTATGTGCTTAATTACACATACCATTTTCCACTATAAACAAACTTAAATGACTAAAAACATACCAAAAATACTTTGTATTTGTATGTTTTGCTTTTGTATTGTGCAGGATACGGATATTCAAGGAAAGGAACAAAAAGAAAGCTAAAATCAACAAAGCCAAGCACGGGAAGGAAAGGGCCAAGTCAAGTCGAAGTCTAAAGTCATCCACTTAAAGAAAATACAACTTGAGGGGCTAAAACTGCCAAGCCTAAAGTTGTATTACAAAAGATTAAAAAGACAAGGGTCAAAGTTGCCAACCGAGTAGATATTGCATTTAAGTTATACAACTTCAGGGGACCAAACTGCTAACTCCCCCAAAAAAGTCTTCTTTCCCGCCCCAAAACCCAGTTACAACTGGTATGTCGCCCCATACCTTCTCCTCTGCAAAACCACTTCTCTCCCTAGCCAAAATCATTTCATCCACCCTACTACCAACCCCCCCAGTTGTATAAAAGCCATGTTGGCAATCCCTCACCTTTCCCAAGTATCTTCAATGGCTAAGATTGACTCCAAAGAAGCACAAATGAAATCAAAGGCTGGGATTTGCTTTGGATTCACCTCACACAACAAGCACACTTCGTTTTTGCTCTCCAAAGAAGCACAAGCTGCAAGTCCAAGACTTCGGCTATAAATAGAGCTTTTTGTAAGCCTTTGAGGCATCTAGTTTTAGTTTTTATCTAGTTTTTAAGTTTTAATACAACTTAGCTTATTTTAAGTTAATTTACAGCTTTTATTTACCACTTGGTACACTTTCAAAATAATGCAAGTTTGAAGTTTTTAAATCATATCATGTAAGTTACTAATCTTATTGTTTTTGTATTCACAAATCACTCATCAATATACACAAACTTATGTTATGGATGATAAGACCAGTTCTGGATGGCTTATGGACATCTACACTAACTTGTTTTCCCAAGTTAGAGCCTTGTAGATTCTTGATTTAGCCCTGTTTTGAGCAAGGGTGTTGTAAGTCTCTTTTTCTTTTCTTACTTTACTTATCTATTGCAGAACTGCTAGTTTATTTAATACAACTGTTGGTTTTAAGTTAATACTGCTAGAACCAATTCATGCTTATTTAAGTGGCTTATTATTGATTAAAAATGCTTATAAGTGTTTTACTTTGTTAATTGATAATCTGTTTTTTAATAAAAATGATTTTTTGGAAATTTAAAGGCTATTTTGAACAAGCATAACTAACTCCAAGTTAGTACTACCTAGATTGATATTAGAAAGTACTAACTTTAGCCTAGCAGTATAACACCCTGTGTTTTCAAGTCTTTGACGACGTCGATAAATATGCTATTTATTTTTAGTGTTGTACGCGTTTGCTTGTAATTTCATGAATTAAGTTTAAATCGCGTAAGCTAAAAATTAGCGTTCAATGTGATCGGGCATCAAACAATTAAATGTTTTACATGAGCAAGAGGTTATATAATTATTATGAGAATAATTATTACTTTGTCCATTTAAATTTTATCGTATAACTAAAGTGTATACGTTTCGCGATAAATTGCGTTTAGGCACTCCCGGAACCACGAAAACTTTTCTACGCTTCAACAAATACCCACTTTTATACCCAATACACAAAGATTACATAAATATATCATGTATATCATTCTTTTGCCGAAAATCTTGCAACATGTACAAAGATATACATGAAAAATGAAAATAAACTTGCAACTTGGTCAAAAAGACACCATGCCTCTTTAATGCACACCATACCTTGCTTACTTTGACTAAGGGCCATACCCATGACCATTCCTAAGACTATGAGCCATTCCTATGACCTAAACATGTTCCTTTGACTAGTTTAACACCTTATATACATGTATACATAAGAGAAGTAACTCATATGCTTTACACTTAACTAGAAAACCAAAGCAAACCTCCCTTTTTGCTCTCTATATGCTACGGCATAACACAAGCTCCCAACCTAACCCATATAAATTTTTATACAACCCATACACTCCTATACACATCCATTCTAAGGTATTCTAAGGTGATCCCAAGCATTGGCTAAGCTTTTCCAAGTATTACTTAAGAAAAAGGAAGTTAGGGTTTTGTTAAGAAAACAAGGGTTATTATTTGTGCAAGCTTTGGTTTTGTGGCTAAATAAGGGTTTAGCACTAGTTTATCATCATCATCATACCTCATAAGGTTTACTTGAACTCTTTATGTTCTTATAATCTTCATTTTTTTAAGCATATGTTATTTCTATTTAGTTTAATCACCATTTAGGATTATTCCATGAAAATGAATTTAAGACTTGAAATGTCACATGGATTACTTATATAAGTAGTAGATAGTTAACATTTAAATCATGTTCAAATGATGATAAATAAATTGTATCATGTTGTTTTGGCGGTATAACAAGATTATGGGATCAATAAAGGTTTTAATAGTTTCTTAATATGTTTCAAGTTAAAGAAATACTTAAGGCAAGTTAAGGTTAATTATGGACTTATATTAAGGTTATAAGATCATTAAAATAAGGTTATATCATGATAAGAAAATATGTACACTTATGGTTATTATGTAAAAAAGTATTAAAGAGGCCCAAAACATAACAAACAAGGTCAAAAAGAACTTATGAACTGATTAGTTAAACATTCCTGTCCCAAAGTGTCTAAAAATATATTATTTTATATTTTAAGAGATAATACATTTCACGCGATTCGTGAAAAAGTAAAAACTTGTAAACTGATTAATAACGCAATAGTTACTTAAAAACTAGTTATACATAATAAACCGAGTCGTTATGGTAAATTTTTTATAAAAACATTTTTATAAAAATTATAAACAGCAAGTGATGATATTTTTAATAAATAATACACATTTTTAGGATTCCAAAATGATAAGAATCGCAATTTTTCGATTAATAACGAACGAGATATGAATTTCCCGCGAGTTTTACACAATTAATAACTTTTATAAAACTATTTTTATAAAAGTTACTATTCATGACAGAAAGTTATATTTTTGTAAACCTCCTAAAATTATAGAACTTTCAAATACGAGAACTTCCTCGAAAGAATCATTAAAAACGGAGCCATAACGAATAAAATACGATATTTACGGGTTTTACGACGACAAATACAATTTAAATAAAAGTCACGTCTGATGTGAACAGTAAAAGTTACTGTTCACCAGAGGGTTAAAATATCGAAAATGTCAAATTATGATAACTCGTCCTAATACGAAAAGATGGGCATAAGAAACGTCAAAATCGGGCTTAAAACGCAAAAGTTACGCCAGTTTTGCTAAAACGGTAATTATAAACGTTTTAACTTATTAAACCCAATTTTTTATAAAGAAAAAACAAAAAAAAAAACAATAGTTTGTGATTGAGCTAGAATAGAAAATTATGTGTTATCAAAGTACTAATATTACTAGGGAGATTTCATAATTAGGCCTCCTTCGATGGTTTCGACGAGTTGTTGGATTTTACGATTTAAATGTCCCTAACTCCCTCGAACGTCATGTCACATGACTCTTTAATTATATAGCCCGAACGATAGTACGATGTAACAACTATAAGATATATTCAAGTATTCTCAGTACTTATACGCCAAATGATAATTTAGGTTGCATTTGCGATCTTTACGTGACGCTTTAATCTACGATATTTGGATATCTGAACTCAAGGAGAGTTCAAGCCCCACATTTTTACGTAGTTTTCAATGAATTATACCAATGGGGAAACATGCTTGTTATTACAAATTGGACGCAAGTATTTTGGGGGGAAAAATAACAGATTGCCTAAGAACCGATAACCCAATTAAAGCCCATTAATCATGACTTCAATTGCATATGATGAATTGGGAATTACGAAATTAAGTGAGCGCGAATGTAATTTAAAAGATTTCTATTCGGAAACGACCTCCCCGTTCGGGTGACTTGCTTATCACCGAGAACGAACGAAATAAAATGTCGAATTTAGGTGTTTTTCGGTTTAAAACATCAATGCGGGCTGAGTAGCAATAATATGAACCAGACTGTCCCGACTTCAGGTCATGAGCTTAGTGTAAATGTAATCTAGTTTTTTAGTGATGCGTGCATGAGTTTGCATTATCGACTAAAAAGTCTTGCGATACTACATATTACATTTAATCAAACCTATGAATTCACCAACATTTGTGAAGTTTTAAGCATGTTTTCAGGAAATCAATAGGCATGGATCCAGGGATGCTTTGGGTTACATTTGGATTGCACACTTAAAAGATTTAGGTGCATCATAAGTAGAAGAATGTATTAGCCCAACTTTTAATATTCAACAATGAACAAGTAAAGCTATATGCTTTGTATTAAGTCTTTTCAATTAAATCCACTGTATCAATTTAAACACTTTTTGTGTCGATCTAATATAATCTTGTGCTGTTGATCTTGAAGTAACACGCCCCGGACCCTTATTCCGCTGCGACCCAATTTGGGGGTGTTACAAAAGCAGTACTAACACAAAGTTAGTACTGGTAGATCATTTTAAGTTAGTACTTTAGTCCATTTCTGCTTATTACTTATATCTCTACTTATTTAAGATTAGAATTAGCTTTTTAAGTAATATTAAACCATTTTTTCCTTACTTTTCTTTTAGTGGTAAGCTATTTACGCTTATTTCCCTTTTTCAAAATATTTTAAGAGTTTTTTCAGTTTTAGTTTGCCAGCTTATTATCATTTTAGTTGCTATCCAATCCAAAGTGCTTAATAAAGGTTAGGTGAACTTCTTTTTAGGATTTGTTTGCTTATTTTATTTATTTCTTTAAAGTCCTTGTTATAGCCAAGCATTACTAACCTAAGCTAACATTACAAACTTTAGCCTAGCAGTACTAACTCCAGTGTAGTACTGGTAGTTAAAAACTGTTAGTAACTTTTTATACTGTCGGTTTATCTTGTTTAATTTAGCTTAATGCTTTTTGTATTTGGTTATTTAGAGTTAGTTTAGCCTATTTTGATTTGTTTTAAGTTTATATTTGAGCTTATTTTGCTTAGTGTAAAAAGTTTTAAGCGTTTTGCCTTTTCTAGTTTTGATTCTTATCCCAGCTTATTTTCTTTGCTATTTTTATGTGCTTTTGCTTATTTTTATCAGTTTCTGTGCCCAATCATTCCTTGTGACATTCAAACACAAATCATCAATCGTCTTTCGATTTTCCATCTCTAGCCTCGTTGGGACATAACGACCCGGTTTACTCTATACTGCTTCCGGTTTCTTTGATTTTGCGGGTCCTGATCCTTGTTATATATTTATATATGTTTATGTTTATTTATATATAAAAAGGTGTAAGAACACGCGAGTCACTATCCTACACCCTAAGGGACTCCTCACTGCGCAGATGACTACCCAACTCAACAAGAGTTAGCTCCTCTTTCTTATGTTTCAAGGTGTGCTTGAAATCTTTCCAAGAAGGAGGGAGTTTATCAATGATACAAGAGACCTGAATAGCCTCATCCATGTTCATCTTATGTTGTGTGAAATCTTTCTAAAGTAATCCAAAACTTCATAATCTCTTCTCAACAACAACAAGGGGGCGGGGTGAGAGGGGGATGGGGGGGGGGGGGGTGGGGGAGGGAGGAGGAAAAGAGAGAGATAGAAGTTCTTTGGAATACTTAGAAGATTCACACAACATAAGATGAACATGGATGAGGCTATTAAGGTCTCTTGTGTCATTGATAAACTCCCTCCTTCTTGGAAAGATTTCAAGCACACCTTGAAACATAAGAAAAAGGAGTTAACTCTTGTGAGTTGGGTAGTCCCCCATCTGCGCATAGGAGTCCTTAGGGTGTAGATAGTGACTCGCGGCATCTTACAACCTTTTGAATATAAAATAAACATAAACATATATAAATATATAACAAGGATCAGGACCCGCAAAATCAAAGAAACCGGAAGCAGTATAGAGAAACTCCGGGTCGTTATGTCCCAACGAGGCTAGAGATGGAAAATCGAAAGACGATTGATGATTTGTGTTTGAATGTCACAAAGAATGATTGGGCACAGAAACTGATAAAAATTAAGCAAAAGCACATAAAAAAGCAAAGAAAATAAGCTCGGGATAAAAGAATCAAAACTAGCAAAGCAAAAAAAACGCTTAAAACTTTTACACTAAAGCACAAATAAGCTCAAATAAACTTAAAACAAATCAAAATAGGCTAAACTAACTCTAAATAACCAAATACAAAAAGCAATTAAGCTAAATTAAACAAGATAAACACGACAGTACTAACAACAGTACTAACAGTTTTAACTACCAGTACTAACTTGGAGTTAGTACTGTTAGCTTAAGGTTAGTACTGCTTGGCTAACAAGACTTAAAGAAATAATAAATAAGCAAACAAAGCTAAAACAGAAGTTCACCTAACCTTAATAAGCACTTAGTGATTGGAATAAGCAACTAAAATGATAAATAAGCTGAAAAACTAAAACTGAAAAACTCTTAAAATATTTTGAAAAAGGGAAATAAGCTTAAATAAGCTTACCCCTAAAGAAAGTAAAGGAAAATGGTTTAATATACTCTAAAAAAAAGCTAATCTAATCTTAAATTACAGTAGAGACATATGCTAATAAGCAGAAAGGACTAAACCGTACTAGAACTAAAATGAACTACCATACTAACTTGAGTTAGTACTAGCTTGTAAACAACCCCCAATTTGGTCGCAGCGGAATAAGGGTCCGGGGCGTGTTACTTCAAGATCAATAGCACAAGATATATAAGAACGACACAAAAAGTCGTTTAAAATGATACAGTGGATTTAATTGAAAGACTTAATACAAAAGCATATAGCTTTACTTGTTCATTGTTGAATATTACAAAAGTTGACAATACATTCCTCTTCTTATGATGCACCTAAATCTTTTAAGTGTGCAATCCAAAATGTAACCCAATGCATCCCTGGCATCCCATGCCTATTGATCTCCTCCTGAAAAATTGCTTAAAACGTCACAAAAATGTTGGTGAATTCATAGTTTGATAAATGTAATATGTATTCGGATCGTCAAGACTTTTTAGTGAAATGCAACACCGCACGCATCACAAAAAGCAAGAGTTACATTTACACTAAGGCTCATAAACACTGAAAGCTCGACAGTCTTGTTCGCATAATATTGCTACTCAGCCCGCAATGATGTTTTAACCCGAAAACATCCCTAAAATTCGACATGTTATATCGTTCGCTCTCGGTGATAGCAAGTCACCCGAACGGGGAGGTCGTTTCCCGAATAGATCTATTAAATAACATTCGCGCTCACATAATGTAATTCCCAACTACACTATGCAATTGACAGTTTCATGATAATGGTCGAATTGGGTTATCGGTACTTAGGCAATCATGTAATGCAATACTTGCGTCCGAAATTGTAAAAACAAAAGCATGTTTCCCAGACCCATCCATAGTTAGAAAATCATTGAATCGTAAAAATGTGGGCTATGAACTCACCTTGAGTTCAGATCATCCAAATATCGAGATGAAAGCGTCACGTAAAAGATGAATGCAACCTAAATTATCATAGGTCGTAAAAGTACTGAGTACATGAATATAAACTTATAGTTTTACAATCGTACTATCGTTCGGAACGCCTATCATAATTAAAGAGGTCATGACATGACTGTACGAAAGGCGAGTTAGGACAGCTTGAAATCGTAAAATCCAACAACTCGTCGTAACACCATCCGAAGAGGCCTCATATGAAACTCCCTAAGAAATAGTACTTGGATAACCACAATATATTCAAAATCTAAGCCAATCCACCAACTAATGGTTTTGGTAAAATTGTGTTTAATAAGTTAAAACGTTTTTAATTACCGTTTTAGCAAAACTGGCGTAACTTTATGGCGTTATAGCCTGATTTTGACGTTCATATGCCCATCTTATTCGTATTAGGACGAGTTTACATAATTTGACATTTTCGATAATTTAACCCAATGGAGAACAGTAACTTTTACTGTTTCACATCAACACGATGACATTTATAAAAAATCTATTCCGTCAGTCGAAACCCGTATATGTTCGTATTTTTATTCGGTTATAGCTCCGTTTTTAATATTCTTTCGAGACGTTCTCGTATTGAAAGTGTCTATATTTTTAGAGGTCTACAAAATATAACTTTCTGTCATGAATAGTAACTTTTATAAAAATAGTTTTATAAAAGTATTAATTGTCGTAAACTCGCGAAATTCATAACTCGTTCGTTATTAATCGAAAAATTGCGATTCTTATCATTTTGGAATCCTAAAAATGTGTATTATTTATTAAAAATATCATCAACTTGCTGTTATAATTTTATAAAAATTTTTTTATAAAATTTACTACGACTGTAGTTTATTAACGTATAACTCGTTTTTAACGTAACTTTTTCGTTATTAATCCGTTTAACAAGTTTCTTACTTTTTCGGAATCGTCGTGAAATGTATTATCTTATAAAAATATAAAATAAATATATTTTTAAGACACTTTGGGACAGAATGTTTAACTAACATTCATAAGTTCCTTTTTGAAAACCTTTTTTTATTTTTTGGCCACTATTATACTTTTACATAATAAAACCCATAATTGTACATATTTTCCTATCCATGATAATAACCTATATTTAATGATCTTATAACCTTAATATAAGTCCATAATTAACCTTAACTTGCCTTAAGTATTTCTTTAACTTGAAACATATTAAGAAACTATTAAAAACCCTAATTATCCCATAATCATGTTTACGCCAAAACAACATGATACAATATTTTATCATCATTTTTAACATGATAAATGTAATATCACAACATATTAATAAAAAGTAATCCAATGATCATTTCAAGTTAAATCTCTTTCATGAAAAAATCCTAAATGGTGTTAAAACTAAATAGAAATCAAATATGCTAAAAAAATGAAGATTATAGAACAGAAAGAGTTCAAGTAAACCATAGAGTATGATGATGATGATAAACTAGTTGCTAAACCCTTATTTAGCCACAAAACCAAATCTTGCACAAATAATAACCCTTGTTCTAACAAAACCCAAAAATTCCTTTTCTTAATTAATACTTGAAAAGCCTTAGCCAAGCGTGGGAACTCCGTTAGAAATACCTTAGAATGGAGTTATAGGAGTGTATGGGTTTGTATAAAAGTTTATATGGGTTAGGTTGGGAGCTTGTGTTATGCCGTAGCATATAGAGAGCAAAAAGGGAGGTTTGCTTTGGTTTTCTAGTTAAGTGTTAAGCATGTGAGTTACTTCTCTTATGTATACATGTATATAAGGTGTTAAACTAGTCAAAGGAACATGTTTACGGTCATCAGGAATGGCTCATAGTCTAGGAATGGTCATCGGGTATTGCCCTAAGGTCAAAGTAAAGCAAGGTATGGTGTGC
Source organism: Tanacetum coccineum (assembly GCA_026074375.1). Lineage (NCBI taxonomy): Eukaryota > Viridiplantae > Streptophyta > Magnoliopsida > Asterales > Asteraceae > Tanacetum > Tanacetum coccineum. The sequence continues at coordinate 43,628 of BQNB010031410.1, read as the reverse complement.
GTATATATATTATTTATAGAGGCATGGTGTTTTTTGACCAAGTTTGCAAGTTTATTTTCATTTTCAATGTATATCTTGTACATGTTGCAAGATTTTCGCAAAAGACTGATATACATGATATATTATGTAATCTTTGTGTATTGGGTATACAAGTGGGTATTTGTTGAAGCGTAGAAAAGTTTTCGGGTTCCGGGAGTGCTAAACGGCAATTTATCGCGAACGTAAACACTTTAACGTATCCAAAAAAATAATATGGACAAAGATAATAATTATACTCAAATAATTTATATAACCCTTTCTTAATTGTAAACATTAATTGTTTGATGCCGAATCACACTGAACGCTAATTTTAGCTTACGTCGCTTAAACTTAATAATTCATGCAATTACAAGCAAACGCGTACAACACAAAATAAATACATATTTATCGACGTCGAGTCAAAGACTTTGAAAACACAGGTGTTTATACCTGCTAGGCTAAAGTTAGTACTGTTCCTAAAATCAACTAGCAGTACTAACTTGGATGTAAGTACAAGCTTGTGTCAAAATAGCCTTAACATTTTCCAAACATCATTTTTATTAAAAACAGATAATCAAATTAACCAAAGTAAAACCCCTTATTATAATGCAATTATTAATCAATAATAAGCACTTAAATAAGTACATGAATTGGAGTCCTAAGCATATTAACTTAAAACCAAACAGTTAGTATAAAATAACTACAGTTCTGCAATAGATAAGTAAAGATAAGAAAAGAATAGAGACTTACAACACCCCTTGCCTCAAAACAGGCTAAATCAAGATCTACATAGCTCCTAACTTAGGAAAACAAGTAGATGTAGAGTCCATAAGCCCATCCAGAACTGGCTTATCATCCATAACATAAGTTGTGGTATATTTGAGAGTGATTTGTGAATACAAAACAATAAGATTAAGTAACTTAACACTGATATTGATTTAAAAACTTCAAACTTGCATTAATTTTGAAAGTGTTACAAAGCTGGAAATAAAAGCAGTAAATAACTAAAAATAAGCTAAGTTGTTATTAAAACTTAAAAACTAGATAAAAAACTAAGACTATGTGCCACAAGGCTTACAAAAAAGCTCTAATAAATACCGAAGTCTTGGACTTGCAGCTTGTGCTTCTTTTGGAGATAAAAACAAGTGTGCTTGTTGTGTGAGGTGATTCTAAAGCAAATCCCAGCCTTTTATTTCATTTGTGCTTCTTGGAGTCCAAACTAGCATTGAAGATACAAGGGAAAGGTGGGGCTGCCACATTGCTTTTATACAACTGGGGGGTTGGTTAGTAGGGTGGATGAAATGATTTTGGCTAGGGAGAGAAGTGGTTTTGCAGAGGAGAAGGTATGGGGCGACATACCAGTTGTAACTGGGTTTTGGGGCGGGAAAGAAGACTTTTTGGGGGAGTTAGCAGTTTGGTCCCCTGAAGATGTATAACTTAAATGCAATATCTACTCGGTTGGCAACTTTGACCCTTGTCTTTTTAATCTTTTGTAATACAACTTTAGGCTTGGCAGTTTTAGCCCCTCAAGTTGTATTTTCTTTAAGTGGATGACTTTAGACTTCGACTTGACTTGGCCCTTTCCTTCCCGTGCTTGGCTTTGTTGATTTTAGCTTTCTTTTTGTTCCTTTTCTTGAATATCCGTATCCTGCACAATACAAAAGCAAAACACACAAATACAAAGTATTTTTGGTATGTTTTTTGGTCATTTAAGTCTGTTTAGAATGGAAAATGGTATGTGTAATTAAGCACATACCAGTAACTTAGTTACAAAATCCATTGCTATCCCTTTTTATTTCCATTCGGGAATCTCAGGTTGCTGCAGCAAGCCAGACGGCCTTTGATGCTCAGCCTTAACCTTCAAACAAGTCAAACACTTACTCACATACACAGCTATGTCCTTCTTCATACCCGGCCACCAACACCTATCTCTAAGGTCGTAATACATTTTATCAGCTCCTAGGTGTACAGAGTACTTCGACTTATGGGCTTCGTCCATTATCAGGGTTCTCACATCACCCTTCAAATGAACCTATATTCGATCCAGGTAATATAACGCTCCATCACTCCTAAGTTTAATCATCTTATCATCCATCTTTGCAATCCTGCAGACTCATCAGTTGCCTCCTTCTAGGCCGCTAGTATCCTATCCTTGATACTCGACTGAAGGGTCATATTCATATCTCTAACTCTTTTAGGTTTCACTCTCTCCTTCCTACTCAGTGCATCAGCTACTACGTTCGCTTTACCAAGATTATAACACCCCTATTTTTTACATATAGCAGCGAAAGCTAATCTGGGGTATTATTTCATAGTACAACAGTCATAATCATAGAAAACGACTCAAAAGAGACGTTTTTAAAAGAAAAGTTATCATTCAGTTTTCGAATCAGAGTGTTTTAACAAATAGAGGGTCCCAAAATCTACATGAAAACATAAGTTTGCATGATAATAGTTTAGAGCCATCTTCAAGTCTGAGCCAAAAGAGCTCAGTTACCAAAGATAAAACATACTAAAAAGTTCAAAAAAGGTTGAGTGAAATTCCAAGGTATTATGTTAAACAGTCTTGAATACAAGTGCATAGTGGGTTAACGTTTTGTTATACATGAAACACCCATAATTAAATAATTGCAATGAGTGCAATATTATATAAAACGATATTATGCTCCTAAGCTCATGACAACGAGACCTGCAGATAATCAATAATCACGAGTAGTTACCCTAACGGTGCCTTTTCCAAACACCCACATAGGATTCAAATGAAGTTATTTTGGTTACCAGAAAAGTATAGGTACACCAAGCGGGGAAGCTCAGTCCCAAAAATAGATCTATTCCGACACATTCGCGCTTACCTCCAGAGTAAGTAAGTTAAACGGTATCATGATAGTGGGGGGTCCTTAATGCAAAAGTAACACAAGGCAATAAGATATCAGGATAGCAAACAATGGAAAAATACTCGTATCATGTTTAACAGAATGTTACCCCCTCGCGGGTTTATTAAAACATAAGAAGATTTAAAATTGCCGAGGCTATGAACTCACCTTAAAATTGTGGAAATCTGAATTGATGGGCAAAAGTTATCAAAGTATAGTACATGGGGTAATAGTGTCAATTCTTAGTGTGATGGTTTAATATTTCACAACTTCAATAAAGTATAACGTATTACTTTTGATTATTAATATTTGGAAATATTGTATCACACTTTGGCAATTAATAAATCCAAGGAGCCATGTAGTATCGTTTGAGGAGTCATGGCACTTTAAATAGTAACCTAGCAAAATTTTGCGAAAACAAATTACCCAAAAGGAACCCCTCACATGAAATTCCCTAATAACGTGATACGATAAGAAGATTTAAGATTTCTTCAAAAAAGCTAGTACGATGATAAGTAACGATAAGTTAATAAAACGTAATTGTTTTATAAATTTGTCGATCGTTGATTAATAAGCGATAAATGTATCAGGTTTTAATAAAAATTGAGTTTGAATATATTAATTTAATATTATAATTTACATAAAAAATAATATATTTTATAATTTATAAGTATACAAAAATGGCAATATATAACCCTTCAATTTAAACTTTTACAATTTATGCTTTATAAATAAAGTATTTAAAATTTTAAAACTTTAACTTTGTAAGTTGGCAAGAAGGTCCTTATAGGTTATAAAACTTTAGGAAAATGACATTTTCATCCCCCCTAGTTATAAAATTTAGAAAGTTACGATATATATCGCTCAGCATGAAAATATTTGCAAATTAAGTCCAAAAAGCCATGCAAGCTTATTTTAGGGTTCCAAATTATATTTGCAGGTTATAGCTTATTAGAATAAGCAAAAATAAGATATTTTAACGTAACAAAAGTTTAGAAAAAGGATTCGTTAGCAAGAAAATCAAAATGGGTCGTTTTTAGGGTTTTAGTAAAAAACACATGGGTTTGAGGATTCAAGGCTTCAAACAAAAGTTTATATATGATCTAACAAACCTTATGAAAGATCTAAAATAGAATATGAGCTTATTGAACAAGATTTTGAGCTTACTTGAGCTAAAATTGGTCGAAATGGGGTTTTTCTGGTTCATACGCCTAGATATGGATTCAAGAGCTTCTTTCTCTTGGTTATTGGCTTCAATTCTGATCTCGGGGCTTCTATTGATCTTCTACTACTGCTAGGGAATGGATAGAACTCCATTTGAGTGTGCGTGTTTGAGTTTGAAGGATGAAATGAACGGGTGTGTATGTTTTGGCTTATATAGGGGTGAAACCAACTTGGTGCCCAAGTTTTGATGTTTGGTTAGTGTTAAGGCTAGTGTAGATGACTAAGGGATGCTAGATGGTGAGTCTTGAGAGCTAGGAAACTAGATATGAAAGGTGTTGGAGGTTTAGGGGGTTCGGCTACAAGAAGGTGATAAGGAGGTGACAATGCAAACTTGGTGGCCAAGGGAGGTGATGAAGGTGCTTGGTTGCTTGCTTGTGACATGGTAGTGATGTCATGGTGGTGCTAGGATGCTTGCTTGAGGTGCTTGTTTGATTAAATGGGTTAAAATGAAAGAAAAAGGGTGACAAGTGGTTTAGGGTTTCGGGTTAGGGTTTTTGGTCTTTAAAACGTGTATTAGGGTTTAGGATTAAGGTTTAAGGTTTAGGATTAAGGTTTAGGGTTTAGTTTTAAGTTTAAAATGAAATTAGGGTTTTAGGGTTTCATTTAGGGTTTAGGGTTTTAGATTAGGGTTTTAGGATGACTTAAGGTTTAGGTTTAGGGTTTAGGAGTCATGCATTAATTGTTTGTACCTTGTGTTTAAGTGGTAGTAAGAAACTAAAGTGATTTAGGAGGTAAAATGACCAAGTTTGGTTTTCTTGCATTATTGACTTGTACATTGGGCTTTAGGAAGTTGTAACTTGATTTAGGAGGGAAAAGATATTCAAATGTTGTGCATTGTACACTTGTACACATGCTTGAAGGCTTGCATATAACAACCCATAATTTTCTAGTATTTCATCAATGTAATATCTACTACTTTATTAAGTACTACTTTTCACGGGAATAAATTTTTCGTTTCATTCCATTCCATTACGTTTCATAGTTTACATTTCTAAAGTAAACGACCTCACGCAACCTACCTATGGCAATCCCATCTTTATATATGTCAAAAAAACATCATAACATGTCAAGTCAATATCATAATATCATTTTTACAAAGTACATTACTCATATAATGTACAATTTGCAAAGTTATATCAAGACAGGCTTTAAACCATTATCATATGCCTCTAAACCCTAATTTCATGAAAGGTTAATATCTAAAGTTAATGCACAAGCTACTAAAGCATATGTACAAGTAATATAACATCTCATTTAAAATATAAACTCCCTCCAAGTCAAAGTACAAGTCATTAAAAGCTCAATATACAAGTCATTAAGCATGATCTCCAAAATAGCCATTTTACCTCCGTTTTTATTCTAATTTCTTCACCATCACTTTTGTGGAAGCTACTATACTCAATATAAATGTGTAAACCCAAACTATTCTCCTCATAAGCTCTCATACATATTTTTACACTCAAAACCCTAATTTAAAACCCTAAAACCGAGCTAGTTTCTAAACCATGACCTATTTCTTCCTTTTTATCTATTGTAAACCCAAACCAACACTCAAATAAGTTGTAATAACTTAATTTAAAACATTCTAAATCATATTCCATTATCATTTTATCAATTTACTTCAGCTATATGCAAATCAAATCCAAGAAACCTTAATCATACCCTAATGTGAACTATTGACCCGTTAACTCATTTTCACTTATTTTAAATCCAAACCACCTATGAAACCTTGCTAATAACTCTTAGTAAGAGTCTTGTAAACATATATCTATCATTAAACTAGCAATGTACAAGAATTAGAAGCTTGAAAACCCTAATAACCCACTTCGTTCCCTAAAATGACCCGCGGCCTAGTTTATTCATTTTCGAGCCATTTTAACCCAAACCACCTATCAAATTTTGTTAATAATCCTTTATACAAACCTTTAGAATAGGTTTCTATCATTCCTTGATCAATTAAGCCAAGAAAAGTAGTTCGAGCCCTAGATAGCTAAAACAGACCCGCGACTGATTTCTTTGCATTTTCACCCATTTTAAGACTTCCTTTGCAAGTAAGCACCTCAATGAATCACCCACATGCTCTCCTAATCAGCTTATGCAGCTGCTATAACACTTCTTTGGTCCAAAACACAACTACATCACCCTCTTTGGTGCTAAATCGGGCCGCGGCTGAGATCACACCCACATCACCTATTTTAAAACTTTTCCACCACATCCATAGAGTCCAACTCAGTTCCTAGCTTGTCCTAATCACCCCCACCTGTCCTAGATTGGATTGCTAAGAAATCTTGGCCTCTAAGGGTCATTTACCTATAAATAAGACCCTATCTCCTTCATTCATTCCCATCCCCCACTTTTTCTTTCTATAACCTAATTGAGCAAACATTCTCTACTCCATGTAATCCTAGGATCATCTAAGAACATCATTCAAGCGAAGCTTTGAAGATTTGAAGCCCCAAGAACAAGAACAAAGGCGTACGAGTGCACTTTCTTGGCCCCTCTGCTTTCGCTCCAGCAACGACACGCCCGCGACATACCAAAAGGGCAAGCAACACGCAAACACAGCTCAGTTTCTAGCTTATTAACTCATCAGTTATTAGCCTTTCCTCATCACCCTATAACTTCGATTCACATTATCCCATATGCTTCAACGTAGATCCTAGAGGTCATAAAATAAGTCTCTTAGGAACCTATAAGTTGAAGTTAAATAATAATACAAAAGGTGGGTATAAAACAAACCAAGACAAAGACAGCCCGAGGAGTCGCTTTTTATAGGCGTCCCGAAGCTAAAAATCCCGATTTTGACCCGTTTTCAAGCTATAAGCTAAAACCCAGGTTCTGGATGTTCCACTTCTGCTCCTACACTCTTATAATGTTCATATGATCCTAAATAAACTCTTGTTAAAGTTTTATAACTCAATTCATGCTCATTTTCATTTTGTTCCAAGATCGTACACTTGAAACCCTAATTCTTATGTTTTTCTTGAAAACTAATGTTTAATGGTTAAAATCATTTGTTATAATCTATCCTAACATGCTTAAATATTGTTAATATAACAACTTTATCAAGTCTTGAAAGAATTTGAACTTAAAACCCGCGCGTTTTCATTTTTAAACCCTAATTTGACCCGTTTTGCTTCCTAGTTTAACGAATCGTTATTTTAAACTTGCATTGAGTTAAATCTTTATATTTTAGCTTATATTAATAAGCTATAACCTTAAAATATCATTTAGAAACTTAAAATAAGCTTGCATGACATTTTGGACTTGTTTTGCAAAAGTATTCCATGCAAGGGGTATATATCGTAACTTTCTGAAACTTATAACTAAAAGGACTGAATATGTCATTTTATCAAAGTTATAACTATAGGGATCTATTATGTCACTTTCCAAAGTGCAAAGGTATTTATTTGTACATCTTTTTAAACTTGAGGACCAACTGTATAAAGTGCAAAACTCTAAGGGTATATTTTGCCATTTTCATTCTTAAGGGTCTAAAATGTAACATTTTGAAAAAGTATAAAATTATATTAAAAACCTTACAAGACATAACTTTAATTAACGCTTGACGTGCTTATCATTTTCAGATATTGATCAAACTATTAAAAAAGAATATATGTATCACAATACTAGGAGTTCATTTTAAGGGGTTTTTATCTGGAAATTTACATTCTGACAGAGTTGTTGGGTTTACAATTTAAAATGCCCTAGTTCCTCAAACGTTTACTGAATGACCTCTGAAATATGATGGCTCGAACGGTGGTACAATAATTCCAAACTCTCCAATCAAACTTATAACAATATTAAACTCTTAGAATCAAAGTTCTAGAGTACAATCTTCCTAAGACTCGACATATTATCCCAGGTTACGTGACGAAGCTGCTTTCTTTTAAGTTGATATACTTTCCGCCCGAGTGATTATTGTCCGTATACCATTACAGACGCCCTTTCCTTTGATTATACTATTTATCGTTAATCGATTTCCTTGTTAAGGTGGATTTCATAACCTCTGGCCTTTACTTATTTCATGTTTTATAAACCTGCAAAGGTGGGGATACATGCTCAATTGTTTTTTAATTACAAAGTACTTAAATAGTCCGATATAGTAAGATTATAACCTCGCCTTTTACTATTTACTGTTTTATAAACCCGCGAGGGGGATACATGACTCGTGAACTTATATTATGAAGTAGCACCCCAATATTGTATTCCGTTGCGTTGTAAATTTGGGGGTGTCACAATAACCCCATATTTCAATCTTTTGAATACTTTATAAACCTGTGATACCTGATATAAACCATGAATGCAAGTGTTTTCTTAATGTATGTTATCCAGATATATTATTGCCTAAGTAGCTTCCAGTGCCATTATTTCCATATCATGAATCATTAATTACTTGCATTATGAGTGAACGCGAATATTGTGAATAGATCTATTGGGGGTGACGGATCCCGTTGGTATACCCATGCTTGGGGTAGCCAAATGCACTATATTTGTCCTAATAGGTAACCTTGGCAAGTTACTTTTTCCACGGGGACATCTGTCCCTAACCAATATCACTACGGTGATTTCCTTGTTAATGTATTGATGTCATGAGCTTAGGTACAATAATAATGTTACCCTGATTTTTCTATGATAATTGTATTCGTTGCAATTATAATCATTATGATAACTTAAGTTTAATTGTTTTCCATAATAATACTGATCTCCATGATAATTATCCTAGTAATGCCAATATTTCCATTATGATAACTTGTATTCAATTATTACAATTCAAACCTATGAATTTCACTCAACCTTTGTGTTGACCTTTTTTAGCATGTTTATCTCAGGTAATTGAGCAAGTTGTGGTACGAAGTGCATGGACTCGAAGATGGCTGAACTGTTATCATTCAAACTTAATGTTTTAGATTTTGGGACCTGTATTTTGTAAAAACTCTGATTATAATGAATGATAACTAAAGTTTTACAACAACGTCTCTTTTAAAGTTGTTTTCTATGATTATGATTGTTGTATCCATGAAGTAATACCCCAGATTAGTTTTCACTGCTATATTGTAAAAATGGGGGTGTTACAGATTGGTATCAGCATTTTAAACAACTTTTTAGTTTTACCCGAGACCCAAAACACGACAGAAATGGACGAAAACGCCCTTATATCAGATCTGATGCAATTTAAATAAAAAGAAAAACGCAGATTTTGCTCTAGCTTTTAGACCTGTCATTACTCATTTTTAGACTTGTTTATTCCTAAAGGGAAGTGAAACGATCTTCTGAACAACTTTTATGTTTCGGCCGAAGGCCGAAACGGACCCGAAAGTGACGAAAATACCATTTTAAAAATCTGACAGCAACTATTATTTTTCCCCAAAAGCTGAATGTTTAGTAAAAAATTTCCTAACTTCAATTGGCCGTAAAAACTTCGTTTTTGGGAGTTACGGGACGATCCTTATATGGAAACGATCGTAAAAACAAGCTCTACCATTTTCTTAAATCAAATTTAACTTTAACATTTTTACGACACTCAAAAGGGGCGATGTAATTTTCTTCATTAAACGACCTGTTTCAATACTCTACCAAACGCCATTTTCACCACATCACAACTTCACAAATACGCCTAACTAACCTATCTTCGTCTAATAACACCTCAAATTATCAACATGCAATGTCATTCATGGATTCTTGATATAAGATCAAACACATGCATTCAATATATAATTGAATCAATGTAAAAGAGAAGTAAAACACTTACAAACTTAATACAATGCAAAGGAAAATCAACACAATCAAACCCCTTTGGGTTTGATCTAGGCCGAACACTACAACACCAAATCAATGACCCAAAACTTAATTTTTGTTACTCTAAATCTCGATTACACATTTTAAAATCAACTCCTTGATATACCAATTACACTCAATTAGATAAAAACCCTTCAAAATCAAAAATCTTGAAAATCAAATACTTGAAAAAAAACTAATGCATGGTGGTTTCTTTTGTTAAGGAATGATGAGGATTAGTTTATAAGTGTTTTGGAAGTGATTGAAAGTGGTGTATTAGGATTTTAGCAATGGTGATTGTGGTTATGTTGTTGGTGCCGATCGAACATAGGGGGGAGGAGGAAAAGGAATAGCCTATTTTTTATTTTGGAAATTTATATGTGTGTATGTGTTTTAAATAAAAAGGGAGTAAATAAAAAAATAGGGTGGGTGTTTGGTTTGGCTTATTGTAGGAGTACACAAAAAGGATTAAAGGGTGTTTGGTTTTATGTTTTGTGGGAAGAAGTAAAATATAAGGGTGTGTTTGTTTTTGGGTTTAGTAGAAACAAATAAAAAGGGAAAGGGGTGTTTGGTTTTATGTATATTTTTTTTCCTAAATGCTTAAACGGATAAATTCCAAGGCACGACCCGCGAATAATTAAAAACGATGATTTTCACCAAATTGGCTAACGAGTAAAACACGAAATTTCCTTCAAAAGTAAAAATAGAAACTGAGTCGAGATTTAATATTGACAGTAAAATACGAGATGCTACACTAAGCATATTAGTGCATACCCCTACTAATACATATTATATACAATGATCATTTTTAGCATATTAGCTGTAAAAGTATATGATGTATACACACACACACACACACACACACACACACACACACACATATATATATATATATATATATATATATATATATAT
>BQNB010031410.1:0-32607 GCA_026074375.1 Tanacetum coccineum | reverse complement strand
AGCTAATCCAAATGCCCCTTAGTTCCTTATCTCAACGAACGATTAGTATTACTGTTGGGTTGCGTGCTTGCATCGTATGTGTAATAAAATGACCTGACGATGTTTTTTTGCTTCACTAATGTCGGCTCATTTTCTTATTCTTCATATATATTCTGACAGCTTTGATTGAAGAAAAATCCAAGTCTCGCTACGCGTCGTAAGCCCTACAGTTCCTGCGTCGTGACAGAATACAAAAAAAAATTGGTACTTGTAATTGCAAAAGAAAATTAGGTAGCATCACTTACATACAGTTGAAGATATTCAATTTTTTCCTTTGTTGCTATTTTTCCCTTTCAAAAACTGACTATTTATCTTAAATTTAGGATTCGTATTAATTTAGTAGGACGAAGAAGAATCGAAAGAGAGCGGAGCCGTAATAGATCTGGGTATGTGGTGGTATAAGTTTTGGAATCGACACGTATAAAGCTGAATTGGAAAATCTCATACACTCACATTTTACGGTTCATTGTTTTTTTCATGCAGGGTATTGAGTATAACGATTTTGCATGATTAAAACAGAATTGGACAATGTGAAGGAGTATCAAATTTTGTCAAAACCGAAGATTCATCCGTCTGAGGCTGCGGATACTAAGAGAGTTAATCGAAAAGTGGGAGAAGAAACCGATTATCTTGGTGACGGGAAAGTTTCGTGGCTTGGGCCTGTAAGTACTAGTAAGGCGAATTTGGCGCCAAAGCAGTTAAGTTTGGATAATTGTTCTGTTAAAACCGTATTCCTATTCAATGAAGGAGATGCGCCAACCAGTTATAGTACAAGCTGTGGCGTTGGCAAAAAAGATGACGGGAAGCGAAAAAGTGACGATATTAGGACTGCAATTAAAGACCAAGAAAATGAGGTTTTGAAGCGTTTGGTGGCTTGGGTCTTCTAGTAGTCCTTGAGCACATGAGGTAAACTCTTTTTATACCTTGGTTTTTTATTTAACCTTATTTTTTGACGTATCACCTAATCTGTTTCCGTTTATATTTCATAAACTCATTTTTTCGGCCTTATTATTGTTATTATTATTCAGCTTATGAAAATCATAAGCTCATACTCAAGACAATAAGCCAAAAAACTGAGCATATGAAATATAAGCCGAAATAAATAAGCTCCAAGCCCAAAAATAAGCTTTAACAAATTATTTGGTTTTTTGTTCTATGTGGGAGAAAGTTGGAAGGAATAAGAATAAGGGATGGAAGCTATGGAGGAGTCCTTCTACGGGTTGTGGTTTGTCTGTTTCGTCGTCTAAGAAAGGGGCGAAGAATGGAAATAGAGGGAGGTTGTCGACTTCGGGTACGGGTGATGTGGAAGTGTCGTTTGTTGCTGCTGTGGCCAGAGCTCAACCTAAGGATTTTATGGCTATTAAGAAAGAATGGGCTGCTATTCGTATTCAATATGTTTTCCGCTCTTTTTTGGTAATTTCTTGACACTTGATTCGTACACGTTACCTTCTTTTTTAAATTGTACTTTGATATGTTACTGTAGTTGACCTATTTATTTGATTTTATAAATAACTAATCATGGTTAAATATATTTAGGAAAATGTGAATACTGAATAGTTAAGCGGTTGACCCCTTTATACCGATTTTCTTTTTTACCTGCTGTAATTGTTTGTGTTGTACTAATCTTACATGCCACTGCATTCTTGTGCCACACTTTGTTAGATAGCACAAACATCTCCATGTTATTAAATCGTATATACTTTAGAAAGCGTATAAGTGGATTTTTAATTATACCCAAAAGCATGAATTGGATTGAGTTTTGACATACTGGTGTGTTGTCTATCAATTCAGCAGAAGCGGATTCTGCCGGGAAACTCTGTACAAAGAGACGATCTGTAGTGGTATTCACAAGTCCAACAACACATCAAACCTATGAATGGATAAGGTATTTATTATTAAAGCTATAAATTCATTTATCTCCAAATTAATTTCCGTGTGTCCAAACAGCCTTTAGACACGAATCTGTCCAAACAGCCCCTTAGACCGGATCTGTCCAAACAACCCTTAACTGTTTCTTTTTATCTAACTCTCTTTCCTTTTATATTTTGAAATTACAATTGATGAACGACTGTGAATGATCATTTTGTCACTAATCTTGCGAGAAAAGAACACATGTGGACTGTGGTTAGAAGGTGTTTGGATTAACTTATATTTTAGGCTTTTCAACTTATTTTTTGCTGTACCATACAACAATATACCTGCTGCTTCTTCCATTACTAAGTAGAGTATAGTACCCGTCAAAATATGTCACGTTGGTTAACGATGACTAGCATACTTTTTACTTATAAGCATGTGTATACATGTACGGGTTACTCTCGATCCATTTGACCCATTTCTACTCTAAATATGTTCCTTTGACCAATTTCATTGGTAAAATATACATTTTCGAAATTCTTATAATTCTTAAAGAGTATTATGGTTGTTTAGAAAAAGTAAACATCTGCCTGCACTCCCTTGCTTGAGCAAGCAGTAGGATTTAGTTAATCTGGTAAACTTTGTGTTTGGGTTTTCCAAGTTATACAAAAGCGTTAGACAACAATTCTAATATTGTGTTTCTATAAGTTCTGCAATTCGTGTGCTTGCCTTTCAGGCACTAACTCTTATAATTGATGATGTTGTAGAGCTACGTAGGAAGAATTGGCGTAAAAAATTACATTGGAGACGGATATATTAGAATTTTTCAACTTTGGTTTAGATGAGGAAAGCTAGAAACTCTAATGTAAAGAAAAATCCGCGTCTATTTTATTACGTTAAGCTTTAAAGTATAGTTTTTTTTACAATGACGTTTCTTCGAATGCAAACTTACATAATAAAGACCATCGCAACGAAGACGAAAAACCCCGCGCTCCACAGCGGAGCGCGGGTTGAAAACCTAGTTGATTTTAAAACCAACGTACGTATGCATGAAAGTTTTAAAACCAAATTTGGTCTTGTTCTTCCTTTTGAAACTCAAGCGTAGGTTATGAGTTTGTTGCTTCTTTTGGTATGGTTTAGTGATGTTTAAGAATGATAAACACGCTATGATGATCGTTGAAGGATCGCAATCTTAATGATTATATGTTATAAGACCCGCGAACGACGAAACTCGAAACCGAAAAACTCAAAACAAGTCGAAACAGCTTAGGCCGCAGAGCAAAAAGAATTGATATTTCGCTGGTTAAGAACTTATATGTATTTCTCTTAAAAAACAACTTGTATATTTCGCTGCATAAATCGCTTGATAAGAACTCAAGTATAAATCGCCTATTTTAAAACACATATAAATCGCCTGTTTTAGAAACCTGTATATTCCGCCTATTTTAAAAGTGTATATTCCGCCTAATTCGAAAAGTGTATATTCCGCCTGATTTAACAAAAACCCAGAAATAACAATATATCACGAAATAAGCCCAGAAGCAACCTTAATAAGCTACTTTCTAACAATTATAAGCCACACAAAGGATTACTAAATAAGTTGCTAACGTTTTGACCAAGAAAGTGCAATGTTTTTGTGTGAAAATAAGCTTATAAGACAATGGTTTAAGAAAATAAGCCACGTGAAAAAGCTTTGTGAATAAGCTTAAATAAGCAGTTTTAACACCTAAACAAGCTACAAACTTAACCACTTTTAGGCTATTATCTTTTTATTAAAGAAAGTACAAGATTTTTTGTTTTCCGAATAATCAAAACCTAAAGAACAAGAAGATAAGCCGTGTTTGATGAGCTTGTAAATAAGCTTTGATAAGCTAGTTTACCAACAAATAAGTCACATCATATATCTCATAATAAGCTACTTGTGTTTTGAAATGAAAAAGTACACAACTTGTTGTTTTAAAATAAGCTAAAACTGAAAATATCCAAAATAAGCTACGAATTAGAAACCTTAAATAAGCTGAAACAAGCTATATTTAAACCCAAATAGGCTACGAGAACTTTGTTGCTTTTACACTACAAATCCGTGACCTTTTAGTTCTCAAAAATCTCTTACTAAGCTGTTGTAGAAAAGAAAATAAGCCACGAATGGGAAACAAAAATAAGCTATCTAAAAAAAACTAAAAATCGCAAAGCTGTGAAAAAGAAACCACCACAATAAGCTGCTAACGTTTTAGAATATGAAGTTTTATCACAACAGTTATAAACTAAGCAGATATTGATAACATCCAATCAACACAAACAAATAGTTTGGCGTTTTTCAAAAGTAATCAATGACAGAAAAGAAAAGAAAAAAACGTTTTTTAAATTGAAAAATAATTCAAACTTTATAAGTTTGTAAGAGTTTGAAAGTATAACGAGTTTAAAAAAACAAAAAACAAAAATAAGCTAGAAATAAGCTGTCAGAATAAGCTTAAACAACCACAAACGTATCACAATCCACCCCTTGGCGACTGATACCACATGTTATCCCAACTATCTAATCCATATCACAACCTAATAAGTTATACCAATAAGCTATATATGCCGAACCATGTATAAGAAGCTAGAGAGAGAGAAAGATGTAGAGAGGGAAATAAGGAAGAGTGGTATGATTGCTATGTGAGAAATGTAAGCGCAAACGGTGTCATGGCTGAGAGGCTCGCCGAAGCTGATGTGGCACTCGCCACTCTCGCCAGCACACCATGAAGCTCGCCACTCTCTCGCCAGTTTTGAATCCGTTGGTTAACCAACGCAGAAGACAACAAGAAGTTTATGTAATTTGATTTCTTTTTTTCTTTCGATTTATACATGGTTCTGTGTGTGTTGTGCGAGTGTGTGTTGTGTGAGTGTGTATTGTGTGTGTGTTTGTTGCAGGTACCAAACAAAGAGATGAAGACCACATTTTTCATTCTGTTTTTTTAGGTCCTTAAGCCTTTTTTTTATTTTTAAGTTTAAACTTATAATTTTGTTTTATAAAAAAATGGACGGTTGATGATTTCTATTTTTATAAAAACTAAATTTACAAATTTGTATTTTTAGTTTGGTATTGTATTTTTATTTGAATAAAATGAATGTGAAAAAATGGGGAAAAAAATAAAATGTGGGTGGTGGGGCCCAAATGACATGGGTTGAGGTATGTTATGAATGAGGGGGTATTTTAAGATGTTGTATTGAAATGATGTGCCAGTGATGTGGCACCAGTGGGGCCCAAATGGCATGGCTTTGCCATGCCATGACACCCTTTGCTCTAACAACCAACACCCTTTACCACATGAGGTGAAGGGGTATTTATAGTCCCCTAAGCCTAAGAGGCGTATGGGCTTTCTTACTTGGGTCGGGCTTGGCTTGTTGTTGGGCTTTAGCCCGAAACATGGACAATATTAGCTTAAAGTCAAAGCCTGTTAAACCCCCGACTAGCTTATTACAAACTAAGATTAATAATAACTAAGATGACCGATAACATTCTTGTTTGACTTAATAAAATTAAGGCTAACATCATTGATAATGGAAGCACATAGAATATTGTATCAAGGGACATCGTGCAATGACTAAGGCTACCATGGAAAAACATCCTAACCCGTACAAAGTTGGATGGATAAAATCAGTTGGTGATATTAAGGTTACCGAACGTGCAAGATCCCTTTTATGATTGGCAAGTACAAAGACGAGATCATGTTTGATATAACTGATATGGATGCGTGTCACATTCTTCAAGGAAGGCCATGAGCGTACGATGTAAACGCAACCCACAAAGGGAAATAAAACACTTACACCTTTTATCATGATTGTGTCAAGATGGTTTTGGTGCCTTTAAGTGATGGTTAGAGCACTAACGTTTCAAGTTCAGCAGAATGGTTGGCAAAAGGGATAGGAAGTGTTGAAGCTAAAGTGAAAAAGAAGTGAAGTCAGGGAACGCTACATCTCCTTTTCTAAAACCGAGGACGATTTTTTCTTAAGAAGGAGAGAATGATTCGGCACATGCTACTTGAAGCCCAAGTCGTTTAGGTCTGAATTTTTGTTTATCCAAAGTCTAGTTATTATGTGAGTTATCTGACTAGTTGTATTAGATAAGCACTAGGATTGTCTAATTCATATTCTTTTAGGATTACTATTATGTTTAGTATAAATAGGGGTTATAAGTTAGAAAGTTATTATGTTATCTTTTTTCAGAATTTGATATTAATAAAAAGAGTCAAGAAGAGTTTTCTCAAGTCTTGGTTTTCTCCTTTTCGTCTAGTAAACGATATTACCCTTTTGTTCGATAATACGTTAATTATCCTCGTTCGGCAATACGTGTATCCTAAGTGCCTAAATCTGTAACATCTCGCTACATCAAGTATACTTTATATGTAGTATATATTACTAAACGTATGTTTGTCAAAAGTAATTATTGTTGAAAATGAAGATAAAATGCTAAAAAGATAGAGAGGGTGATTATAACAAGAGATTATTTTAACAAGTTACATAAAATCATTTATAACATATGTTTAACAAATGAAGTTTAAATTTTAAGTAGCTTATTTTTTTCAAAAAATAAAAATATTATCTCGAACAATTTTGGGTACGAAACATATCTTAAATAGTCTTTAATCTACATCACTTATTACAACAACATACAATTATAGGAAACACGGGTTGCATTAAATGCACCGGGTCGACCTGACCCGGGTGCATTTACTGCGTCGGGTCGACCTGACCCGGTCTGACCCGTTTACCCGACTCGAAAACCCACCCGCAACTCGACGGTATTTACGAAATAGCCCCTCGGGTATTTACGAAATACCTCATCGCACTATGTGTCAAATTACGAAAACTACCATCATTTAAAAAAAATTACAAAATACCCCTCCCCCACTAACGGCTGTTAAGTAACGACCTTTAGTTACTTTTTTTTCTTCAGAATTTATGATAATAGTCATTGGGATCGGTCGTTACTTAACGACTGTTAATTTTTTTTTTTTTTGCAATTTACAAAAATATACCCGCTCTCACGTCAAGCCGAAAACAACGCCCACTAACAATCTCGCAGCGAAGCGCGGGCAAACCCACTCGTTTTGTAGAATGATCAATTTCCTCTCTTTAATCCACATCAAACCCTCACCACCATCATCAAGGATTTTTTGTGTTTATGAAACAAAGAATGATTAGGGGTGAGCAGAAAAACCGAAAAAACCGAAAACCAAAACCGAAACCGAACCGAACCGAACCGAAAATAACCGAAGCGAATTCGTCAAAACCGAACCGAACCGAACCGAACTACTAATTCGGTTCTCGGGTTGGATATGGGTTTGGCACTACGAACCGAAAACCGAATTCATATAAATATATATAATTTTTATATATTTATATATATAATTACCATTAAAATGTTATCATAATATAAAAAAAACACATTTTATGTTAATAATAATTTTTTGTTTACTAAAAATCAATGTAATTATTTTTTTTAAAAATAAATTGTGTAATTCGGGTTATTCGGGTCAACTCGAAAACCGAGCTGAATTCAAATTCGGTTTTTGGTTCGGTTCAGTTGAATTCTAGTTCGGTTCGGTTTTAGGTTGACCCAATTTTTTTTAACCTAACTAACCGAACCGAACTAACCGAACAACTCGATAACTAAACCGATCAACACCCCTAGACTCATTATTCACAAAAAACAAAAGAAACCAAAAAAGTTCATGGATTAAATATGTCTGTTAATAACATACATCAATTTTGACAGGGCTTTTATGGGCAGTAACAGGGCTAATTTTGATAAATATAAAACAGATCATTTGGATATCCTTGATCGTGTGAGGATGAACAATACCCTTACAGACCCGATGACAATTATCAGAAGTTTCCTTAATGATTCAAAGGACAAGGATTAACGGTTAAAAATGCGAAGCTAGAATAATCGAAAAGTCAAATGAAGTTGTCTTTATTAAATTTTACCACAAGTTTTTGAAGCGTTACAGGGTTAAACAGATAATGATATTTGTTAATTTATATTGATCTTTTATTGTACGTGTAAAACCTAAAAATCTCAACAAATGTGAAATTACCAAAATACCCCTAATGCAAGAAAATCTATAAAAGCTTAAATAAAATTCGTTTAAAGGTTAGAAATTATGAAAATACAATATATAGCAATTATGAAATTTTTGTAAGATCAAAATACTTTATGTTATACAAGGAAAATAATTAAAATGATATATATATATGTATTTGCCGAAATAATATATATTTATGTATTCATAAATTACAAATTAAATATAAATAATTAAGGATAATTACCAAATAAATTAGGGAAGATAAAAATCAGATTTTAGTTTATTTTGAAAGCCCTAGAAATTGGCCAAGGACTCTTATTTATCATTTATGCATTTTTATTTCATTAATCCTAAAAACAACAAACAAGCCGAACCCTAAAATACCAAAGTGACGGCAAACGAATTTTCCAAGGCAAGGAAGAATTTTTCCAAGATCATTTGAAGGATGTCAAGGACACATTAAACAATATTAGTATGGGCAATCACTTCACTTTGGATTTATATCCTAATTTTGTGGGCCCACTTGAAACTTCATCAGCTCATTATTTGTTTTATTATTTTTTTATATAATTACTTTAATTTTAATTTTAATTTATAATATATCTTTAAATATTATTTTTTTGTCTCATACATCAAATCAAAATTTAAATTATAAACCAAATTCAAATTCTAATCCTAAACCCATTCACAAACCAAATGGGCCCTAAGTTAGTTAACCGGTTCATCCCATTATAAAAATGAATGATTTTGGTGGTATTGGAACAAATTTAATGAGTGTATGGGTGATAATAGTATTTTTGTAAAAGTACATAACCCGAAATATAATTATAAATTTATAAAATTAACATATGGGTGTAAAAACGTATTATCTCCCAAAAATCTGGAGTATTTCTTTGGTAAAGAAAAAAAATATTGCTTCCCAGATGTTGAAATCTTGGAAAACAAATTGATGGGTAAATAGAAGTTCAAGATTCGGTTCTATAGTAAACTTTGAGGTATGAATTTTTCAATTGAAACTGTTTTATGCTTTATTTTTTTTATTGTAGATGAAATTATTATGTCAAAACGGATTTACATAGTGTCAGCCGAGTTCAACGGGTTATGCATAGCAATGTTATGACACCCAGATCCACGGATTTGTGGTTTTTAAACGGATGTGGTGGTTTTATAAAGAAAGTAAAAAATCAAAAGTAAAAAAAACACTTTATAAGGTTTTTGCAAGTAATTTTGATCTTCTACCTGCTTATGTATAAGATCCATTTGCTTAGTTACTTCTCTATACATGCTGTTTTCTATATCCAGTAATAAAAATCCTAACTTTATCAAAATCTTGTGCACTGAGGTATTCTGCACTTTTTAAAGAGATTTAGGTAGTCAAATATGTATTCCTGTTCGATTTATGCCTTTTTGGGTAAATTAATGTTGCGTGACATGTTGTAATTTATCTGATGTACAAAGTTGGCCATATTAATTTACGTCTAGGTTATGTCTTATATTATTAAATCGAATGACGTAAAAAAAACTGCATTATGGTCGAGTTAGATTTATGCCTTTTTAGGTCTCCTGTTAACGTTTTGCCAAAGTGTGTTATCCTATCCTAAAATTACATTATAATGGTTAATTTATACCATATAGTATATGTTTTGATTTTGATTAAATATCATAACTTTTTTAATTTTTTGCACTTGTTTTTATCTTGCTAATGTTTTGCCAAATCCGAGGTTTTTGTTGTTTCTTCTAGTTTGATTTTTGTTTAATGTGTTTGTTACAAGAGATATACTTACTATGTGAGCTTAATTTGCTTATTTTGTTCTCTAATCATATGAAACTGTTTTCGATACCTTGAAATGCTCACTGTGAACCGACATGAACCCTTACCTATCTGGATTACAATATTCTTTTTTTCTCTTTTTCTCCTGGGAAATTATGTTTTATATATTAGTTATGTGTCTTACTTAAAACCCACTTTTTAAAAGAAAGGAATTAAGATGGATGGAAATGACATATGCTAAACAACTAAGAAGCATAACCAGTTTCGATGGCTCGTTACATTCGCTAACTAGTTGCAATGGTAAAGTATATACTCTCTACCATTTTGGTGATTGCACCAAATTTTAATTATGTCTGAGTTCTGTCTTTCGTTTTCTAAAAGATCTTGAAAAATGTATAAAGAAAATTAGCAACTAGCGTAACTTGAATAACTTCGTTTAAAATATACTATAACCATTCAACTTGAATGCAAAAATTTTGATGAATCTATAGTACTCAGAACAATTATTTATTAAGGAAACTAACAAGACTAGATGGACATAATTGAATCTATAGTACTCAGCCATTACTTCAGGATCTTGAAATGCTGCCATTAACTCAGGATCCTGCAGTAATTGAATCGTAGAAACAAAAGATGCCTACAGTAAAGTCTCTGACATCAGTAGCCATACTGTAGTTATCGTGGAGGTTAACATGATGGTTAAGTATTGTAAAACAAAGAAATCCAAGCAAGTTATAATAACTTTATTGCCAATTTTGGAATTCCCTAATCCAACCATCATTGACGGTCTACTTATTTTGAAAGGATCTCGTAAGGAACTGTTCACCGTTGTTATAGGCTGTAAAGACAAGACATGTAAAACAGTCGGTGCTTCGCATTTGTTTAAGCTGGACATGAATAATAAGATTTGGGATGAAATGGATGACCTCAAAAACACTTTATTATCTGTCGAACTTGCTATTGATTCATCCCCGTTTTTTGAAAGCCCTGCGATTACCTCATCAGAATTAGGGGGGTATATACATATTCTTGGCGACAAGGGAAAAATCATATACTGTTACCATGTCAAAGAGAAAACCCTATCTTTGTCTTCTATGCCTTGTTTAGTAGGAACAAGTGATGTGTTAGCATGGGCAATGCTTGAATGCCCCAGGTATTTTATTGATTTCATATATTTAACCTACATCTTTAATTTTAGTTAATTGATTGAAAAACATATTTTGTGTAGGTTAGAAGGTGATCATGTTCATATAAAACAAGAAAAGGACAAGATCAGTAAACGGTGATTATGAGGTTGAATTTAATAGCACAAAAGATAAATCACATCTGCTTATTTTGCCGTTTCATGTTTGGAAATGGTTATTGTGAGTATTGTGTTGGTGGTCGAATACCTGAAGTTCGTTTACATGCAAAATTGTCATTCTAGTAGCAACTTGGATACATGGATTCTCATGGGTTAAATTCTCACTCATGCATTGGTCATCATCATCACACAACTTCAAGGAGATCCTGAACTTTTTCGGTCATGTAGCTCTTACTGAGGTAATTTCTGTAACTTATATGTAATTTGGCCAGCTACTTTATTTCATTTTGTTAATATTATAAGCTTTTTGATCATCTAGAAACATGCTGGGAGTTTGTTGCCATGTTTCACGCGAACTCAGATTGTTACGTTAGCAGTCAAGGATGATTTTTCTTGTTGCAGGATGGCTTTTCAAGGGGGAGCTTGCTTGTAAGGTATTTCAATAAACATAGAACACATATTCGATCCTGTCGTCATATATTGAATCTTAAAAAACATGCGCTCTGGTTTCTAATATGCTCACTCGTGTGATTAAATGATGCAGCGTTTGAATAAAAAGGAAGTAAGTTTTTGTACAAGAACAACTTATGACAAAAATGCCATAACAAATGCTGTTGAGATATACGACAGTTTGAGGTAATTAAATTTTCTGAGAGATATATCAGTTTATCTTAAATTAAGATGCTCTTGGTGGTATTAATATGCTGACACTGAGTTGTTTTGTAGTGGTGAAAAGCATTTTATGGCATTAAATAATAACGGGGGCATGAAAGAATATGATATGGAGATATTTCAGCTTATGAATCACTTCCGCTATCCGTGGCCAGTGAGTGTGAGTTTCTTACAATTTAAGTAACACCCCCATATTGACGTGACTTCCCCCATATTTCTATGATTAGGTTGTCCTATTGAACCTAGATCTTGGGATCTCCAGTCAAATAGGTTAGGTTTTCCTTCATAGAAACTCATTCCTTCAAGGGCTTTAGTCTCATTCCTTTAGACGACTCTTTAACTAACTCTCTACTTAAGCCTTTCGTTAGTAGATCCGCGATGTTATCCATTGACTTTACGTAGTCAATTATGATAACTTTGTTTGAGAGTAGTTGTCGCACCAATCACCGTCTATGATGAATATGTCTCGACTTACCGTTTTACATTGTGATATGAGCTCTGTCAAAATTCTATTGACTATCACACTTGATACACATGGGACCGTACCGGTTTACGCCATCTTGGTATGTCCTTTACGAATTAACGTAAACTATCCGCATTTATTCTTATAATATTTATCTTAAATGATAAATTCATCTTGATATAGCTACCAGCGTCCTGTTTGTAATACGTCAATATTTCTAACTTTAGCTTCACTTAGCGTAAATACATCCGCTCTAGTGGATCTAGATTCTTATTCCTCAGAATCTGTATTTGCATTACTCTATCATTTGATAGTAGCCATATATCTTCCATAAGCAATCATAGTACTCATGTAATACTTATTCAAATGGTCCCCACTTGAATTACTGGTATATCTACTTAACCTGACTATAAGTTCTAAATCAGGCCAGACGCATGTCATTAAACACATAAGATGCCCAATATTCTTTGAGTATTCAAAATGGGCAACACCTTTAGATTAAAAGATGTCATTGAATTCTGCTTGGCGGAACCCCCACAGTGAACTCTCAAAGATTATTGTCCTTTACAATGTTTTTGACTTAACACAAAAATCCATATAGGTTCACATTCCAAGAAACAATCCAACAACTATGGAAGTTCATGTCAAATCTTGTCTCAACAGTACCATTGTACATTTGTTTATCTTCTTATCATTCTAGTTGATAATTATACCATCTTTTGTATAACACACTGGAGTACACATTATACCAAAATTTCCACCCATTAATTTCATAATCCACATTCTATAACATGATATGGTGAAAATTTGATGTCCTTTTTTGGTTTCTGTTTTGAAGCTTTCCTTAAGTCATATACTGACTTAACAAGCCTACAAACTTTGCTCTCTAATCTAGGAGCTATGAAACCCTATGGTTGGTTCATATATATTTCTTCTTCTAAATCTCCGTTTAGAAATGTCGGTTTCACATCCATTAGGTTAACTTCCAAATTCCTTAATGCGGCAATAGCAAGTACCATTCTAGTCGAGGTTATTCGCGTAATAGGCGAAATAAAGTATCAAAAGTAATCATAGACTTTGCAGTGTCTAATTTTTTTTTGATTACCAATCTTGCTTTGTGCTTGGCAATGGTGCCATCGTCTTTCATCTTCTTCTTGAAAATCCATTTATAGCCTAGTGCTTTACAACCAGGAGGTAATCCACGAGCTCCCACGTATGGTTTTGTAAAATAGATTCTATTTCACTTTTGATGGCCTCTCTCCATTGTTGCCCTTCCGAGGAAGTTACCGCTTCTCCGGGGTAAGATGGGGGTTCATTTTCTACCTTATAAGAAACAAACGGAGTCCAATCGTTTTCTCGTTTCTTGCCCTTTTGCTTCCTTTTAGTTCAACTTCTCTTCCTCGGTTTGATCTTGTCTCTCATATTGGGAGATTCCATTATCAACTCTTGGTCTCTTATATTGGGACAAACTTTGTCATATAATCTAGTATGTGCTTCCAGTTTCCTGTGATAAACAAGGAATTTTTATTTCAAAGAACGAAGACCACTTCTTTATTCCTGTTTCATATCCTGTGTTGTATATCCAAAATATAAAGAATCCATAGCACTACTATGAATGTGCATATACTATGAACTTGCAATTCTACTGGTTTCAGATCAAAATCTCTTGAACTCTTGGGGTTCAAAACAAATATCTTAGCTAAATACCCCACAGGTGGTAAATACTTGTTAAGAATAGTTTTCTTCTCACCCATATAGTTCATAAAATTATCTTACTTTCTTTACAAGGATATCTAAAAGATAAGTAGCCGATATCATCGCTTTCCCCCACATGCCATGGCTTAAACTAGGACTTAAGAACATGGCACTAACCATATCTTCTAAGGCACGATTCTTTTCTATATCAAGTACAATAAATTTGTGTCTAAATTTAGAAATGGAGACACAAATTCACCTCTGATATGACTTCGAACCACCTTGTTTTGGATAATACGTTGATTCTCAACTTATTTATATAGAACAATCTTATGTCTACATCCTTATTCTCGTAGTAATATTTTTACCACCGTCAGCAATTTGAGTAAGTACTCGCTATTCGCTACCTTAGTAGGTATAATACCCATGTGAAGATATCAAAAGGGGTTCTTCGGTTGTTTTTCGTTCAACCGAGAGAAAAGACAATCTTGTCATTTGGCTTCAACACAAGTTTTAATTTGTAGTTCGCTGTCAAATATAAACATGGGTATCCAATTCGGTTTAATTTGCAAATGTTGAGTTATAGTTTAAAAACATGTTGAGTCGGGCCATGCCCATACATTTAACAGAATCAAATAAGCTAAAATTCGATTGATTTTTATTAAAATGACCGTTAGAACAATAATTTAAACATTTTTTAAAGGCGGAACCCCGTTTACACGGAATCTAATTTTGTTATTCGTTAAACCTCAATTTTGATTCAAACACAGAATGAAAGCCAAATTTCACTACGCATCCATCCGGAACAAAGATTATAGAACCCTCGGCTACGTACAAAACGCATTGGTTATCTTAGACTCTTTTCCAGATGTGAATCACATCCCTTTTACCTTGATATTAGCCAGTTGGAGAGTTGCCAAATACTATCTATCCATTTCAGTTGCATTGAAAGAGATAAATTCAAAAACTCTTATCACCATATTACATGACATTGACTTTACCGAAAAGTGTTGAATCCACCATTGTCTAAGGTAGGGATCCCTCATTGGTCTCAGTTTCATGTCATTCGGATCATATAATGCATAGTTTTGGCCACATACGGGTTTCTGGAAATGCTTCAAGCATTTCTACCGTACACGTAACTCGTCTCCTTTTTAATAAGTTCGGGAGCAAATCCTTTAATATCACTCGTACTTTCAAATAATTGTTAATATGAGGTCCCTTGATTAGTTTAAACTAATTGGGTACTATTTAAACAACCGTGCTCAAATCACATATGTTTCTTAACAAAAACCGAATTTTAATCGACTTTTTTTTAAATACTAATGTTTTTTGTAAAAAAACCCACTTTAAAGAAGTCTTTGACTAAACCAATTAAACAATATCAACCTCTTACATAATGTTTTAAAAAACGCATATGTATTATGATGTAGTAATTTTCATTAAGTAAGAATCTTAATAGATAGTGGTTCACATGATCATCGTTTCTACAATGAAAAACTTCAACAAGGTTTCAGTAGAATCCTATCTAAAGAATCTAACAAGGTTTCTATAGAACTTTGTACCTAATCCTCTTTTTTTGTACTTGCATTCCAATGACTCCATAATTCTTTGGCTAGTCGTGTTGGTCTTGAAGTACACGTTGTCAAAGAGCCCCACCAGGGACCATTCCGAAAACTAGTTGTGATACAAGAAATCTGAATGTTTCCATGCTTTCCACATCTTGCATAGCTGTGCAACTAGGGGGTTTGACCTTCCTTGAAGGTTTTTCACCTGAGGTGCAAGTCTTCATTTAAGAAAACACGCTAAGGTTTCAAAGTTCGAGATAGAAGAACATCTTTTGTTGCCACCTCTTAAAATTCTGCCCATTGAATTTTTTTGGTTTTTCAGCATGATTAACAACTGTGTTGGTAACCGGCGCACCAGTTACGTTCACAGGAGTAGTCACAATCGTGTTTGTCATCCTGACAGATCAAACACAAACAGTTAAATAAACTGTTATAAATTGGTATCCAAGAAATTCAATCCTGATTTCTATAATCTTGTACGATCTGCTTCAAACAACTCAATCTTGGTTTCAATGAATCAATAGATCAGTTTAATAGAAACTCAATCTTGGTTTCAATGAATTTATAGATCAGTTTATATGAAACTTCAATCTTGGTTTCAAATTAAACTGTATTTGAACAACTGCTTTTATAAAAATCGTATAAGTCTGTAACTCTCTGTAAGTTAAAAATTCGTTTAATTAAAACTGATTCCAAGAAACTCAATCTTGGTGTTCGACACAGAAAAAACTGTTTATAAATATGTTAATAATATTTAATCCGATTTTAAGAAAGTGTTTATAATTATGTTAAACAGAATCTGTTTTAAGATTGTAGGGAAACATGTACACTTTTTATTATAACAAAATCAGATTACGGTTAACAAATAATTAACAGAAAATATAACATACAGAATTGGGTAGAAGCAGAAGACAGACACTATGAACGATAAATAAGAAAACAGTAAAAGGTCATGGAACGAGGCACGTGTTGGACACACTTCCCTTAAAACAGATTCGCCGTCTGTTTCCCAAGGTACAACGTTCAAAGCTGTTGTACAGCTGGACCTGACATACTTGCCTGAAAAATCACGGAAACTTGAGTGCTTCTGATCGAAAAGATTGCAGGAAACTTACTTAATGGGTTATTCTCTCTTGTGTGTGTTTCTCCTGGTTGTGTCTTGGACTATGGTTGAGTTTGCCATCTATTTTCACATTCATATGCTATGGTGTAATGGTGCAATCAATGTCAATTAATGCCTTAATAATGATTCATTAATTTTCTGTTATAAACCTTTGAGTCAAATAATAACCGCCAATTAAATTGTCAATTAATGACCCATTAATTTACAGTTATAAACATTTGAGTCAAATAATAACCGCCAATTAAATTGTCAATTTCCAAACAAAACTCATAACTGACATTTAATCATTTTTCCTCCATTCCAAATACCTTCTTTGAGACTCGATATCTCATTCACACTAACTCTATTTTGGACATATACTGGATCCTCGTCCTGGCAGCTTACTCATCTAATAATCTAAATTATTTTATATTTTACTTAATTTTTATGTCCAAATTTTTAGTGAATAACAACATTTTTTCACTAATTTTTCTCTACAATCCCCCACATGAATGGATAATCCGGTCGAATTCACTCGAAAGTTTTGGCAAAATTTCTGCGGTTGAGTCCTGCATAGGATAGGTAGGTGTGACCCTTTGAACCTTCCATTATGAGATGCACTTAGTCTCCTAGATCTGAGTAGACGCGATGTCCTTGAACTCAGCCTCTATTTACGTAGACGACAATACACACTCACACAGACTCTTCCCTGACATTGTCAATGTCCTCATAGGTCGTGCTCGGTTATGGTCTTTTGAGCAATCTTTATGCCATGGTTCTGCAAGAGCTCTTGGAAGTTTCGCCCCACAATTCCCTTCGATAGAGACCCCACTTCTCTCTCACATAGGTGCGATTTCAGCTTGAATCATTGAAAAACATATAATTTTCATTTTTTCATCTTGAATCCGTTATGCTTTATGATTTAATTTGAACATTAATAGCCATATGTTTAAACCTCCTCAACAAGTACACTTGTTTTTGGAATGGTCTAGGATGTTACATTTTAAGTAACACCATATTGGACATGACTTCCCCCTTATTCATATGATTAGGTTGTCCTATTGAACCTAGATCTTGGGATCTACAGTCAAATAGGTTAGGTTTTCCTTCATAGTAAACTCTTCATTCCTTCAAGGGCTTTAGTGCTCATTCTTTAGACTACTCTCTTAACTAACTCTCTATACTTAAGCCTTTGTTAGAGATCCGCGTATGTTATCATTGACTTTACGTAGTCATTATGATACTTTGTTGCGAGAGTAGGTTGTCGCACCAATCACCGTTATGATGATTATGTCTCGACTTAACGTTTTCTATGTGTTGATATGAGCTCTGTCAATAATTCTATTGACTATCACACTGGATTACACTTAGGGACGTTACCGGTTTACGCCATCTTTGGTATGTCCTTTACGATTTATCGTAAATTTCCGCATTATTCATAAATTTATCTTAAATGTTAAATTCCTCATAGATTTTAGCTATCAGAGTCTGTTTGAAATACTGTCAATATTTCTAGACATAGCTTCCTCGTAGCGTCAAATAATTCCGCTCTAGTGGATCTGGATTCTTATTCTCCAAGAATCTGTATTGCATTACTCTCTCTTTTGATAGTAGCCGTATATCTTTCATAATGCAAGGTGATCATTAGTACTTCATGTAATACTTATTCAAAGTGGTCCCCTAGTTAAAATTACGGGTATATTACTTAACCTGATTATGAGTTCTAAATCAGGCCAGACTCATGTCATTAAACAACATAGAGTAATTTTCTTTGAAGTATTTAATTATGGGCAACACATTTTTTAGATTAAAGATGTCATTGAATTCTAGCTTGGCCGGAACTCCCTCACTGTAAACCTCTCAAGAATATTGTCTCTGTACAATGTTTTTGACTTAACACAAATCATATTGGTTCACATCCAAGAAACCATTTCTAAACTAATTAACGTTCATGTCTCATATCTTGACTTCCAATCAACCATTAGTCGGATTTGTTTATCTTTTATCACTTATATTGATAATATATACCATCTATGTATATAACAAGGAGTACACAATAATACATCCTCATTAATTTCAATATCCACATTTCTTTCATGATTTATGGTGAAATTGATGTCCTTGTTTTGAAGCTTTTTAAGTCATTATTACTGACTTAACAAGCATACTCAAAACATTGCTTCTTTCCAGGAGCTATGAAACCTTAGGTTGTGCATATATATTTCGTCTTTAAATCTCCGTTAGATATTTCGGTTTTCACATCCATTAGGTGAAACTTCCCAAATGCCTTCATGCAGGAATAGTCAAGTACCATTCTTGTAGAGGGTATTCGCGTAATAGGCGAATAAGTATCAAAGCTATTCTTTTTAGACTTGCAAAGTTGTCTAAATTATTGATTACCATCTTGCTTTGTGCTTGGGCAAATGGTGCCATCGTCTTTCATCTTCGTCATTGAAAATCCATTTTTAGCCTTTAGTGCTATTTACAAACCAGGAGGTAAATCACAGTGCTCGCCACGTATGGTTTTGTAAAATAGATTCTATTTCCTTTGATGGCTCTCTCAATTGTTGCCCCTTCCGAGGAAGTTACGTATTCTCGGTAAGATGTGGGCGTCATTTCTACCATAAAAGAAACAAAATCTGGGTCCAAACGAATTCTCGTTTGTGCCCTTTTGCCTTCTTCTTGGTTCAACTTCTTCTTCTCGGTTTGATCTTGTCTCTTTATCTTGGAGAATTCTTATCATCTCTTTGTCTCTTATCTTGGAAAACCTTTGTCATCTCTATATCTAGATGAGCTTCTAGTTTCCTTTGATAAACAAGGAATTATATTTTCAATGAATGAAGCACTTTTCTTTTTTCCTATTATCATATCCTTGTGTATTTCTAACAAATACAAAGAAACCAAGAAGCATACTATTATGAGCATTACTAAGAACTTGCAAGTCACAGTTTCAGTCATATTATCTTGAACCTTGGGGTTCATACAGATATCTTGATTACTAGATACCCCTCCATAGTTGTAAATACTTATATGATAATTTCTTTCTTCGTCAACCCATATAGTTTCATAAAATTATCTTACTTTCTTTACAAGGATATCTAAAAGATAAGTAGCCGATATCATGCTTTTCCCCCCACCATGGCATGGCTTAAACTAGGACGTAAAGAAACATGGCGATTCGGTAAACAAACAAGCAATGGGAAACTCGAGACTTGAAGACTTACCTCAAGAGGTGCTCGTTAAAGTTCTATGTGGTGTGGAACATCGTGATTGCAAGAGTCTCTTTTATGTGTCACACAAGATTAGAGAAGTTGCAATTCTTGCAAAAGAATATCATTTTGATTATACTACACCACGTTCTTTTCATTCATCATTTGAGTTTCAAGCTCCAAAAAAATCCATAGGAGCTTGTTCTCGATTGAATAGGAAGGAACTAGCAAAGGCCTTGTTTACATGAAATGGAAAAAAGATTCATAATTTGATACAATTGACTCAATCCACTACTCGTTAAAACTCAAACCCGCAATTGCCCTCAAGAACTGTATCATTGCCTCACCACAAGGTTGCATACCAATCTCTATGATGTTTCCAAAAAAGGTTTACAATTTGATATACCCTTTAGGCTGCAAGGTTTCTTAGAATGTACCCGTCTATTTTTCAAGAGTTTATGGGACCCCAGAATAATTTGCCTTGGTTTAGGTTGACCCCAGAGGTTGGTGAAGTTTGTGCTTATGAGTGTTGAGAATTGGTTGCCTTTGAAGGTGATAAAAGGTATGTTGTGGTACTTGGGGTTGCCGGATGATTATTTGCGAGGGGGTTTAGGTGAGTGTTTTGAGGTTGTGGAAATAGGTGATGGGTTGAAGGGGTTAACTGTTGTGAAAAGTGAAAAGATTTTGTCTGTGATTCAGAAGAATATGTTGAGGAGTGGAGTTTATAGTGGTGGAGAAATGGAGGCGATTTTGATTCCGTTGTATCCGTCTAAAGGATTAAGGTTGAGGACGAAAATTTTGGATTGGTCGGATGGTTTTCAGAAACTTTCGTATGTTTCACCGTATGAAAAATGGCCGGATCTGTACCCAGATAGTGATGTGGCTGAAAAAAGGGTTGTTGTTTATTTGTTGAACATGCGGTTGAGAGGAAGAGGGTTCTGTGTTTAAGAAAGTATTTGGGATTGCACATGTGTTTTAATTATCTTTGAGGAATAATATGTGCACTGCGATATTAAAAGAAGCGTATTTTGATGAAACGGCTATAGAGGCTCACCCTCTTGCTGAAGTAAAGAAAAAGTATATTTTACTGGTGAAGGAATCGAAAGTTATTTTGAAAAAAGGGAATTCAAAGATGGAATTAGATGGAGGTGATACTCATGATGGAAGGTCACTAAAATCTGTTTATAAACTTCCTTAGTGCTTACAAAGTTATAAAAAATAAGTTAAACTCATATGTGCAATAAAAGTTCAAGTTTCTGATCTGTTCTGAAATCGATTTAAGAACATATATCCATTATTCTTTAGGATTTAATAACAGTGTTGAAATCAATTTCATGCTTCAATAAATCTGTTACCTTCCTCGTTTCTATCCTTGTTTTGGACAGCAATGTCCGTCACAAGTGCGATGTGATTGGTTACAGAGACTGCAGGTGTTGTTTGTAGCTCCTTCTTTATATCAAATAAAACAAGGTTAAAAGATAAGTTACGGTTCATCATCGATCTGTTCCAACTAGAAGGATTTATTTTGGTCTTGGGTGAGTAACTAGATTACCAGAAGGGGCAATATTGCGCTAAATATAATAAATCTGGTCTACTTTGGTTTTATGTTAATCTTTTGGGTATGTTTAGTCAAACAGATATCTAAACAGGCGAAATCAGCTAATAGTAAAATAAGTGTGCAAGAATTTGCAGGTCAAAACGGGTCACATTAAGCTGGTTTTGACCCGATAGCACTTTTTTTCTCTTTTTATGATCCTCAAAAATTTGCAATGTTGTATGCATTATGACTGCAAAATCAGTTTTACAGTTGCAAATTATGTATTGGTTTGGCACGAACTCTGTAATGCTATCTAATTCTACATGCATAAACCTTCCACTCATATTCTTTAACATACTCAAACTACTCCTATTATGCTATCTAGCTAATTCTACATCTTGGTCAGAACCATACTACTACTGCTACCAAGTCCAAATTTTCAAATCCCACCATCACCGATATATCATACAAATATGACAAGAATCAACGTAGGACTGTCAAGAGGTTATTAAAGTGTCCCCTGTTTAAACGAGTCTCTTTGCTTGCATTCTCTAGTCTGCCTCCTAACACTTTCAACCCACTAGTTTTGATTATGATATAAATTGACCGTGTAGGGAAACATGTACACTTTTTATTATAACAAAATCAGATTACAATTAACAAATAATTAACAGAAATAAATAACAGAAAATATAACAGACAAAATTGGGTAGAAGCAGAAGACAGACACTATGAACGATAAATAAGAAAACAGTAAAAGGTCATGGAACGAGGCACGTGTTGGACACGCTTCCCTTAAAACAGATTCGCCGTCTGTTTCCCAGGGTACAACGTTCAAAGCTGTTGTACAGCCGGACCTGACATACTTGCCTGAAATATCACGGAAAACAGAGTACTTCTGATCGACAAGACTGCTGGAAAACTTGTTAATGGAGATTTTCTCTCTTGTGTGTTTTTCTTGTTGTGTCTTGGAATGGTTGAGATTGCCATCTATTTATACACATTCATATGCATATGGTGTAATGGTGCAATCAATGTCAATTAATGCCTTAATAATGATTCATTAATTTTCTGTTATAAACCTTTGAGTCAAATAATAACCGCCAATTAAATTGTCAATTTCCAAACAAAACTCATAACTGACATTTAATCATTTTTCCTCCATTCCAAATACCTTCTTTGAGACTCGATATCTCATTCACACTAACTCTATTTTGGACATATACTGGCTCGACCTGGCCTTACATTTAATAATTATATTTACTAATAATTATTTATGTCCAAATTTAGTGAAAACACATTTTTCACTAAATTTTTTCCAACAATCCCCCACATGAATGGAAATCGGTCAAAAACACTTGAAATTTTCGGCTAAATTTCTGCGGTTGAGTCCTGCATAGGATAGGTAGGTGTGACCCTCTGAACCTTCCTTTGTGAGATGCACTTAGCCTAATAGATCTGAGTAGACGCGATGTCCTTGAACTCAGCCTTTGTTTACGTAGACGATAATACACACTCACACACGACTCTCCCTGACATTGTCAAGTCCTCATAGTCGTGCTCGTTATGGTCATGAGCACTAGCCTGGTTCTGCAAGAGCTCTTAGGAATTGCGCCCCCACAATTCCCTTCGAAGCGACCCCACTTCTCTCTCACATAGGTGATTTCATCTTGAATCATTAAAAACATATACTTTCAGATTTCATCTTGAATCGTTATGCTTTATGATTTCATCTTGAACCATTAAAGCCATATGTTTAACCTCTCAACAAGTCACATTGTTATAGGAATGGACTAGGATGTTACAATTTAAGTAACACCCCCATATTGACGTGACTTCCCCCACATTTCTATGATTAGGTTGTCCTATTGAACCTAGATCTTGGGATCTCCAGTCAAATAGGTTAGGTTTTCCTTCATAGAAACTCATTCCTTCAAGGGCTTTAGTCTCATTCCTTTAGACGACTCTCTAACTAACTCTCTACTTAAGCCTTTCGTAAGCGGATCCGCGATGTTATCCATTACTTACGTATCAATTGTAATAACCTTTGTTTGAGAGTAGTTTGTCGCACCAATCACATCTATGATTATATGTTCTCGACTTACGTTTTACATTTGATATGACCTCGGATCAAAATTCTATTGACTACCACACTTGATACACATGGCCGATACCAGTATTACGCCATCTGTTATTGTCCTTACGAATTATTCATAAATAACCGCATATACTATAAATTTAACTAAATGATAAATTCATCATAGATTAACTATCAGCGTCTGTTTGAAATATTGTCAATATTTCTAAGACATAGCTTCCACTTAGCGTAAATACATCCGCTCTAGTGGATCTAGATTCTTATTCCTCCAAGAATCCGTATTTGCATTACTCTATCATTTGATAGTAGCCGTATATCTTCCATAATGCAATCATAGTACTCATGTAATACTTATTCAAATGGTCCCCACTTGAATTACTGGTATATCTACTTAACCTGACTATGAGTTCTAAATCAGGCCAGACGCATGTCATTAAACACATAAGATGCCTAATATTCTTTGAGTATTTAAAATGGGCAACACCTTTAGATTAAAAGATGTCATTGAATTCTAGCTTGGCCGGAACCCCCCACAGTGAACCTCTCAAGAATATTGTCCTTACAATGTTTTTGACTTAACACAAATCCATATTGGTTCACATCCAAGAACCATATCCAACAACTAATGAAGTTCATGTCAAATCTTGACTCCAACATACCATTAGTGGATTTGTTTATCTTCTTATCACTTCTAGTGATAATTATACCATCTATGTATAAACACAGGAGTACACATATACATCCATTAATTTCAAATCCACATTCTTACATGATATGGTGAAATTTGATGTCCTTGTTTTGAAGCTTTCCTTAAGTCATATACTGACTTAACAAGCCTACAAACTTTGCTCTCTAATCCAGGAGCTATGAAACCCTATGGTTGGTTCATATATATTTCTTCTTCTAAATCTCCGTTTAGAAATGTCGGTTTCACATCCATTAGGTGAACTTCCAAATTCCTTAATGCGGCAATAGCAAGTACCATTCTAGTCGAGGTTATTCGCGTAATAGGCGAATAAGTATCAAAGTAATCTAGACCTTCGCGTTGTCTAAATTATTTGATTACCAATCTTGCTTTGTGCTTGGCAATGGTGCCATCGTCTTTCATCTTCTTCTTGAAAATCCATTTATAGCCTAGTGCTTTACAACCAGGAGGTAAATCCACGAGCTCCCACGTATGGTTTTGTAAAATAGATTCTATTTCACTTTTGATGGCCTCTCTCCATTGTTGCCCTTCCGAGGAAGTTACCGCTTCTCGGTAAGATGTGGGTTCATTTTCTACCATAAAAGAAACAAAATCGGGTCCAAACGATTTCTCGTTTCTTGCCCTTTTGCTTCTTCTTGGTTCAACTTCTTCTTCCTCGGTTTGATCTTGTCTCTCATCTTGGAGATCATTATCATCTCTTTGTCTCTTATCTTGGACAACTTTTTCATCTAATCTAGATGAGCTTCCAGTTTCCTTTGATAAACAAGGAAATATATTTTCAAAGAATGAAGCACTTCTTTATTCCATTATCATATCCTTGTGTATATCCACAAATACAAAGAAACCATAAGCACTACTATTATGAGCATATACTAAGAACATGCAATTCACAGTTTCAGGTCAAATCTCTTGAACCTTGGGGTTCAATACAGATATCTTAGCTAGATACCCCCCACAGTTGTAAATACTTATAAGATAGTTTTCTTCTCACCCATATAGTTCATAAAATTATCTTACATTCTTTTCAAGGATATCTAAAAGATAAGTAGCCGATATCATCGCTTTCCCCCACATGCCATGGCTTAAACTAGGACTTAAGAACACGGCACTAACCATATCTTTTAAGGCACGATTCTTTTCTATATCAAGTGCAATAAATTTGTGTCCAAATTTAGAAATGGAGACACAAATTCACCTCCGATATGACTTTGAACCACCTTGATTTGGATAATAAGTTGATTCTCAACTTGTTTATATAGAACAATCTTGTCTACATCCTTACTCTCAAGTAATATTTTATACCACCGTCAGCAAATATGAGGAAGTACTCGCTATTCGCTATCTTAGTAGGTATCAATCACATAAAACCATGTGAATCATATCAAGGGGTTCGGTTGTTTCCGTTCAACCGAGAGAAAAGACAATCTTGTCATTTGGCTTCAACACAAGTTTTAATTTTGTAGTCCGTGTCAATACAAAACATGGGTATCCAATTTGGTTTAATTAGACAACATATTGAGTTATAGTTTAAAACATGTCTGAGTCAGCCATGCCATACATTTAAAGAATCAAATAAGTTAAATTCACACTCATTTTACTAAAATGACCATTAGAAAATATGTTTAGCTTAAACATTTATAGGTGTAACCCCATATAGACTCAAATTATGTTATTCGTTAACTCAATTTTGATTCAAACACATAATGAAAGCCAAATTTCACTAAGCAACCATCCGGACACAAGATTACTACGAACCTCCGACACGTACAACGCATTGGTTAACTTAGACTCTTTTCCAGATGTGAATCACATCTCCTTTTCCCTTGATATTAGCAGTTGGAGAGTTGCCCAAATTCAATCTCTCCATTCTCAGCTGCATTGAAAGAGATAATCAAACTCTTATCATCATATACATGACATGATACCGAAGTGCTAATCCACCATTACCTAAGGTCAGATTCCCTCATGGCCTTAGTTTTTATGTCATTCAGACCATATAACGCATAGTTATGGCACATAAGGTTTCTGAATGCTTCAAAGCATCTACCGTACACGTAACTCGAGTATCGGTCTCCCTTTTAACAAGTTCGGCACGTCAGACACCATCGCAATCATGTCCACATTCTCACTACCATATTTGCCCTGGCAAATCAGGTGTATAAGATTCTTATTTGAGCCAGCTTGTGATCCTCTTCAAAATGCAAGACGAACAACCAAGTCTTCAACATTCATCCTCTATCGCTTATGCTTCAAGTAGTTTTTAATTTCTACCCACTTGGAGGTACCTTTTCAAAATAAAAGCAACTGAAAAGTTTCACTCAAAGTCATTCCCTCAGCATGGATGTCGTGGATCAATACCTGCAGATCTTGAACCTGACTGATCACGTTCTTTGAATCAACCATCTTGTAATCCAAAAAGCGAGCTACCACGAACTTCTTTGTACCAGCATCTTCTGTCTTGTACTTGCGTTCCAATGACTCCCATAATTCCTTGGCAGTCTGTCCTTGCATTTTTTGTACACAATTTATACAAAGGAACTATCAACCATTCAAATCATAGTTGTGACACAAAAAGTCTGAATGTTTCCATGCTTGCACAGCCTGTGCATTAGAGGGTGACCTTCGCAGGAGTTCAACCTGATGTGCAATTTTCCTTTCAAAGAACCGCGCAAGGCCAAAGGTGGTGAGATAGAAGAACAACTTCTGTTGCCACCTCGTTCAAATTC
The DNA here is from genome assembly GCA_026074375.1 of Tanacetum coccineum. Lineage (NCBI taxonomy): Eukaryota > Viridiplantae > Streptophyta > Magnoliopsida > Asterales > Asteraceae > Tanacetum > Tanacetum coccineum. Next base: position 5,793 of record BQNB010031410.1, on the reverse strand, counting down.
CTGACCAATGAATTTTCATGGTTTTCTCAGCATGATTTAGCCACTGCGTGGTTAACCGGCGCACCGGTTTTGTGTTCACAACAGTTGGATGGATTTTGAGTGTTAGTCATTCTGAAATACATTAAACAAACTGTAATCCACGTATCCGCTTGTACCGGATCTGCTTCAAAGAAACTCAGTCTTGGTTTCAATGAATAAAATAAGACCAGTTTATATTAAAATCAAAAGCTTGGATTTAAATACGCACACTAGATTCGAAAATTATATCGATCTAAAAAACTGCAATTACATCTGTTTTGTAACACTGATTTCCAACGGAAACTCTTATCTAGTTACGACAAAAATAATTTATAAGAAAACTTGTTAACAATATTATATCAAAATTATAAAGCGTTTTAATCTGTGTTAAACAGAATCTGTTTTTAAGCTATTGGAAAACCTTCAATTACTTTAATCGCGTAGATCGAATAATTAACACTGTAAATGAAAGTAAAAAAACAGATAACAAAGTGGAACGAGGCACGTGTTGGACACGCTTCCCTTAAAACAGATTCGCCGTCTGTTTCCCAGGGTACAACGTTCAAAGCTGTTGTACAGCCGGACCTGACATACTTGCCTGAAATATCACGGAAAACAGAGTGCTTCTGATCGAAAAGACTGCTGGAAAACTTGTTAATGGAGCTTTTCTCTCTTGTGTGTTTTTCTTGTTGTGTCTTGGAATGGTTGAGATTGCCATCTATTTATACACATTCATATGCATATGGTGTAATGGTGCAATCAATGTCAATTAATGCCTTAATAATGATTCATTAATTTTCTGTTATAAACCTTTGAGTCAAATAATAACCGCCAATTAAATTGTCAATTAATGACCTATTAATTTACAGTTATAAACCTTTGAAACAAATAATAACAGCCAATTCAATTGTCAGTTTCCAAACAAAACTCATAACTGACATTTAATCATTTTTCCTCCATTCCAAATACCTTCTTTGAGACTCGATATCTCATTCACACTAACTCTATTTTGGACATATACTGGCTCGACCTGGCCTTACATTTAATAATTATATTTACTAATAATTATTTATGTCCAAATTTAGTGAAAACACATTTTTCACTAAAATTTTTCCAACAGACCGTATAGGCATTACTTGGTGATTCCTGTGGACCACATTGCCACCATCAAGGACCTTCAACGGAGGACACAAGACTATTCTTTGGGTATGTACATTACTCTTACTCTTCTTCATATAAAAATTCTAAGTTTGTATCATTCAACTTTTCTTGTCAGTGGTTGATTCCAGTTATCTTTATCTACAGTCAGTCACATGCTAGACGTGGGGCAGATGCTGCTAACAAGAGATGCACCTAATTCTACTCACTACAGGTAACACTTTCATGAATAACCACGAGATTTCATCAAACTTAGCTAACTGTCTGAATACCAACACTTTGTCTATTTCATGTCTAAAAGCTTATAGGTTTTGTTTAACTTGCTTACTACTAAAATGATGGACATGTTCTCAACCTTATTAATCTAATCAAACAAATCACTAATTAGCTAATTTAAAGAAAGAAGCTGTATAATTCTTTCCCTGCATACATTCAGGGGCGGACCCAGTATAGTAACACGGGTATGCACGTGCATACCCTCCGATTCGACGGGCTAGTGTAAAAAAAAAAATTTTTTTTAGAGTAATATACATGAAGTGCATACCCTTTACAAAATCTCAAGTTGAGTGCATACCCTGTTTTGAAATACTAGGTCCGCCACTGCATACATTACATTAATCATGTTGATCATTATATGCAATGTTATTTTTATTTGAAGAAGATTTGGTTTTCATCAGCCTCCCTTCAACAGCGTAAACCATCTCCATCTGCACTATTTGGCAATTCCATTTTCACCCAGGTGTGCACATTTTTTTTTCATCTTCATATAAATTCTTTAACCTTTTTTCCACTTCTTCTGATGGTTAATACTTTGCAACAAGTCTGCAAACAACCAGTTTAATCTTTCAAAAAATCAATTCAGGTGGAAAAGGGTGAAGTAATCATCTTTAGGACCGCTAGGTGGATTTATTGAAGCCTAGAAACTAATGGAAATATTGAAGCCATAATTTAACTCTACGTCACTAGCTAGTTATTCACAGGTCTCGCGACCTGCATATATCATCATATGGAATTTATCTTATCTATTTTATTAGCCAAATGCATGCAAATGCATCCTATGAAAGTACTCATTTACGATATACCATAGTACCTACAGATGTTGTATCATATAAATATTGAAATGATTTCGAGTCCCCATAGAAAAGATCTTAGGCCTTAATACATATAATGCTTCCCAAAACCCCCATAAAAAACTTGGGGCAAAAAAAAATGTTAGTTAAATACCTAATTAATCTGACAATAGCTTGCAATGAAATTATTTCAAAAGGATAAATATAGCTAATAGATGACCTCAATCATAATGAACTCACAAGTTGAATTTTAAGATTTTGATACCAAGACAAGGCGCCTATACCGTTTGATGCTTTATTCAAGGAAGTTGAATGTGTAGTTTCATTTTGACACTCAGAGTCAATTGTTAGAAACTTATGGGTTTTTATTAACAAGTAAATATATTGAATGTATCACCACGTTACAAATAATGAAACAATATGAGATGTTTCAAATTATGTTATATCCTCTTTGCAACAAGTCTGCAAACAACCAGTTTAATCTTTCAAAAAATCAATTCAGGTGGAAAAAGGTGAAGTAATAATCTTTAGGACCGCTAAGTGGATTTATTGAAGCCTAGAAACTATTGGAAATATTGAAGCCATAATTTAACTCTACGTCACTAGCTAGTTATTCACAGGTCCTCCACCTGCTTATTATCAGTCATATGAATTATCTTATCTATTTATTAGCCATAATGCATGCAAATGCCTCCTTTGAAAGGATCATTACGATATACCATAGTACATACAGATGTTGTATCATATAAATTATTTGAAATGATTTGCGTGCCTCCATTGAAAAGATCGTGGCCTTAACACATACAATGCTTCAACCAAACTGTAATGTTAGTTGAATACCTTAATTAATCTGTCAATACTTGCATTGAAATTATTTCACATGGACATATAGCTAATATGATGACCCATCTTAATGAACTCACATGGTTGGAAGTTTAATATATTGATCCCTACAAGGCGCCTATACCGTTTGATGCTTTATTCAAGGAAGTCGAATGTGTAGTTTCATTTTGACTTTCAAGGGCAATTGTTAGAACTTATGGGTTTTTATTAACAATTATATATATTGTATGTATCCCACGTAGACAAATGAATGAGAACAATATGAGATGTTCAATTGTTATATCTTGAATAATATAAAGTTTGCATGACTAATTCAAGATATTAAAAGGAACATGTACCATATTAATTAATGTTATTAATTATGTATATGCTATTAATCATGAGCAATGCTACATCCACTCCCAACTCACATAAAAACTTTCACATGCTGATGTGGCATGTAACTTGCACCAATCACATTCTATCAAATTTTCTCTTTCTTTTTTCAACTACCTATATTTGTTTGACACATATGGGTGTGGAATTTGTATGTGTAAAATGATTGTGAATCTAGCATTTCTCATTATTCATATTGACGCAATTATGTTGGTTTACATAATTGTTTGAAGCGTTTCTTTAAAGCGTCAGTATCATTCATCATTAAAAGTGATACTGATGTCTATTTCTTTGAAACGTTTTATTTCTTTGAAACGTTATATTTGTTCAAAAAAGGGAATGTGTTTTCTTTGGAAGCATTGTGACTATTAAATAAAATTAAATGACATTAAAGGTGTTCATTTGATTATTTAAAGAGTCACAATTAATGCCTATAAATGGTACTCATATTCCAATAATTCCATTCATTCAACACATACAAAAAATACATAAATTTGATGTTCATGTGAACTTTATGTACACTGCATAAAGTTCTAATTTTAAGGCCGAATCCTGAGAAGAAATTAGTCACGAATCCCACTAGCGCAAATAGTGAGGGCTAATATTCTTTAAGGACGGTGATTATCACGTCCTCAATTTCGTTCATATTATTAGTAAAAATTCTGCCATATTCTAACAGTAATGTCCTAATTAAACAGAAAGACACTTTGTGGCCTAATCTAACTTGGACGATAGATACAAGGAATCACTTTTGAATCTGCTATGTAAGGCATTGTAATCTAGTTTTGGAATAGAAAGGAGTCCTTGGAGTGAAAATTTTACTAAAAAGAAACTGAAATGAAAACAATCAATCACATTACAGAGATTTAGAAAAAAGAGAGATATTCTAGAAAAAGCAAGTTCTTATATACAATATCACATGGGATATCCCAATAGCTAAACATAAATGCACTTCTCGAATATCTATTGTACTATCACTCTCTAATGTCAGTTTGATTCTAGTGGAACTTGGTTTTTAACCTTAGTTGAAGATATATGCTCCTTTTTATAAAGAACCTTCATTCCACATGCCAAGGGATTGCCAAACCCTTAGCGATTTCCGATCTGGTACGTTCGTTCCCAATCGCGGTACGATTGCGATCCGGATCGCCAAGGATTGTGAACCGAAACCAATAAGCGTTGTTCCCAATCGCACCAGATCGCGATCCAACAACTCGCAAATCAGCAATTACTAGCCTCGAAAACGCTTTTGATTACTATGTAATATAATTGTGTGTAAATAGGAAGTTTGAAGGTTCAATGGTAAGTGGGAAGTGTGAAGGTTTAAATATTCGTCTACTATCCAGGTTTTTAGATTCTTACAAAGAAGGACCACTGAAGAAATAGGATATGAATCCCGAAAGCACTAACTTAGAAGGCCCGACTTTGAGATTAGAAGACATGCAGTGGAAAAATCTTGATGAGGAATAGAATCATATGATTCCTTCTATTGAACTTTGGCAAGCCTATTAATATTAATATATCATTGAAGTTTAATTATAAGTTACGACTTGTAAATGTATAAAAATATATGAAACTAAACAATATTATTATTGTGTATGCCGTACCAAAGTATTTGGTACACCAAACCAAAATATATGGTACACGGAACCGGAATGAGCCTACCCCCCGTCGTACCGGATTTTAAGAAATAGCGAACCGCAATCCCGTACAGGAGCGATCCCCGTTCCATGTGACTATGAATGAAACTTTTGGCGTAAACTCGTTAATTTTTTCTTGTATTTTACTTAGCATTATGCACGTGACATGTAGTTTTCAAACTCGGATCCTACAGATTAGCTTGAACAACATCTAATTAATTAAGCAACCTGGCTGGGTGATTTTAACATATATAGGTGCTAAATGGTCTAATACTTTTGTTTCGCTTTCTTCACTTTAATCGAGTCCATGAGTTAACATCAACCTTTTTGTTATGGCTGAATCGTAAAAAAATTATAAAATAAAGTCATTATGCATGTTAATCGTGATAAAAAAAACATCTGATATTAACTAAGGCCAGCACCAAAGTTATTTCCAGTTGGGATTCTGATATGTTAAGAGATCAAGAATGTATTTTTACCATATGTGCATGTAGGCTTGTATTCGTCTAGCTCTAATACCACAAAGTATCACATGTATAGATAGTGTGTTGCACCCAAGGACAGCTCATGCACATTTTAGTGTTGTACTGCTTGCAATTCATTTATAGTTAGTTTCTTTTTCTAGGTTACATTGCTTCTTTTCTGGTCATGAAAACGTCATCATTTTTCGTTTAGGAACTTTTGTTTGT
>BQNB010031409.1:16971-50913 GCA_026074375.1 Tanacetum coccineum | reverse complement strand
TTTTATTACTAGTCTTGCTTTAAATTTGTCAATGTTTCCATCGGCTTTCATCTTCTTTTTGAAGATCCACTTATAGCCTAGTGGTTTACAACCAGGAGGTAAATCTACGAGCTCCTAAGTATGATTTTGTAAAATAGAATATATTTCACTTTTAATGGATTCTCTCTATCGAGGCCCTTTCAAGGAATTTACTGCTTCTTGATAAGAAGTGGGTTCATTTTCTACCATAAAAGAAACAAAATCAGGTCCAAGCGATTTCTCGGTTCTTTCCCTTTTGCTTTTTCTCTGTTCAACCCCCTCTTCCTCGGGTTGATCTTGTCTCTCATCTTGGAGATCATTATCACCTTGTTGTCTCTTATCTTGTACAACTTCATCATCTAATCTGGATGAGCTTCTAGTATCTTTCATTAAACAAGAAAATATATTTTCAAAGAAGGAAACATTCCTTGATTGCATTACTGCATTCTTTTGTATATCTGGATTTTTTGAGTCATGTACAATGAAATGATAAGCATTGCTATCCTTAGCATATCCAATGAATATACAATCTACAAATTTTGGTTTAATCTTTTGTGCCTTGGCACAGCTACCTTGGCTAGACACCCCCCACACTAGTAAGTACTGATATGATGGTTTTCTTCCCATCCACAATTCATAAGGGGTCTCTTGTTTTTTCCTTACGAGGTATCTTATTTAAAAGATAGGTAGCCGTTAGAATGGCTTCCCCCCACATGTCCTGGCTTAAACCAGAACTAATAAACATGTCATTAACCATTTCTTTCAAGGTACAGTTCTTCCTTTCGGCAATACTGTTTTGCTGAGGTAAATAGGGAGCAGTGAACTCATGTCTAATTCTATGTTTCACACAAAGCTCGTCGAATGGAGACACGTATTCACCTCCTTTGTCACTTCGTACATCCTTGATTTTCTTACCAAGTTGATTTTCTACTTCGATTTTATATAGAACAAACTTGTCTATAGCTTCATCTTTACTTTTCAACAAGTAAACGTAGCAATACTTTGTACAATCATCAATAAATGTGATAAAGTACTTATTGCCATCTTTTGTGGGTAGTGATTTCAAATCACATATGTCTATATGTATTATATCAAGTGGTTTAGTTTTTCGTTTAACCGATTTAAAAGATGATCTTGTAAGTTTGGCTTCAACATAAGTTTCACACTTATATTTTGAATCAATATGAAAATTTGGTATGCTATTAAAATTCATCAAACAACGCATCGAATTAAAATTTATATGTCTAAGACGACCATGCCATACATTAGAAGACTCAATCAAGTAAGCAGAAGAATTCATTTTATTGATATCATTCATCACAACCATTACATTGAGCTTAAACATACCATTCACGGCATATCCCTTACCAACATACATTAGATTCTTAGACAAAACAAACTTATCAGACTCAAAAAACAAGACAAAAACCAAACTTGTTCAACAGCCAACCGGGCACAAGATTCATATGAATCTCCAGAACATACAAGACATTGGTCAACTTGATCTCTTTCTCGCATGTCATCTTAAAAATAACATCACCTTCGCCCTTGATATCAGCAGTTGCAAAGTTGCCCATGTACAACTTCTCTCCATTGTCAACCTCTCTAAAAGAGTAAAACATACTCTTATCAGCACACACATGACAAGTTGCCCCAGTATCAACCCACTAACCACTATTGTTAGAACCTACCAGGTTAACTTCAAAGATCATGTCAATGATGTTAGACACCATAGAAACCATGTCCATATTTTCATTCACCATATTAGCCTGGCGTGGATTCACCCACTTCGGCATCTTGCAATTAGCAGCATGGTGACCTGGCTGGTCAAAGTTATAGCAAGTCCCTTGGAACTTTTGTTTTACAATTCCAGCTTTAGGAGCAAGGTACTTAGCCTTCCCTTTGCCCTTCCTGTCATTCTTCCATTTGCCTTTTCCTTTTACCTTAGAATTAGACTTTGAAGATGACCTAGCATGCTCAACCATATTAGCCTTGGCAAAATGTGATAACCGATGATTTTTCCTAGGTTATAGTATCCCAAAATACTATGACTACGTACTTTCATAATTCTATCTCAATGAATTTCTATAAAATAGTTTAGATTTAGACTTCTGTTGACTTTTACGGTGCGTAAACAGTTACGGTGTAACCGGCTGTCTGTCAACAAATTTTTACTAAAATAAGTCTTTTATTTCAAATTATCACTTTCTAAACACTCACTTTTGCATTGGTCACTTATGTAACCTTTACCAATTTTCTAGTCTTATAATATCCTATTAAGTCCTTTGACTTTTGACTTTTACTGTTTACGTCGAGACAATTATCGTGTTGACGGTAGTCAATTAATAATTTCTTTAGTCAATAAATCATTTATTTCATGTATTATTCCTTTTTAGAGGTTTATAACCTTATTTGATCACTTTCTGGGAGGTTTGTCCCGCACCGGCTTAAAATGTCAAACAACGCGTCCGACACGTACATAAATGGTCTATACTAAATCTAAAACAATTTAACAATAAGTCTTATGGTGTATATATTCTAAATTCTTGTAATCATATTTTTGAATCCGTTAAAAATATAAGAAAACTTCGGGTCATGTTTTAAATTACGAAATATGGACGTTAGTTAACCCGACAAGTGATGAAAGGCACCTAGGATCCCCTTAGGATCCTACCACCGGTCGAACCCTGCAAGGGAACCACAAGGCTTTATTTTAGCTACCGTATTCCCTTATTGTATAATGTTACCATCTTTTGATCCATTTTCAAAACACATAGTATTCCAACATCAAAAAAAATTCTCTTCATTATTTCTTTTCTTGTTGCGTCCGAACACCAAAGCACACACAAACACATTCATTTTTAAATTTTGATCAAGAACATGAACGTTTAGGTTCATCCAGGTTGATTCCAATAAGAGTGGGTATATAAAAGCAACGTTTGGGTTGTTGGTTTCGTGCTAATCTAGTCCAAAAAGTGACACTTTGTAAGTCTTTAAATTTTATTTAAACTTGTACTTTTAGTAGCCTAATGATGCATAGATGTTAGTTGTATGGTGCATTTTCTAAAAATCAAACACGAAAAATGAACAAAACACCACTAAGGGTGCGTTTGGGATTCGAACCAAAAAGAAAGGGGAACAAAGGTTGGTCGTTTTAATGTAGTGGTTGCGTTGGTAAAATAACATCATTTGCTTATTATATATTATAGTTTATTTGGCTTATTTATAAGCTTTGGTAAGCTTATTTTGGGCTTATATGGTTCGAACACTAAGGGAAACAAAAAGAAAAAAGATTTTGGTTATTTAACTCTTTTGTCATATATTTATAAATTATTTTAATAGCTTATTTGAGAACTAGAAGTACTACGTAGCTTATTAGCTTATTTAAAACTATACATATTTGGTTTTGGGCTTATATGGTTCACGGCCCAAAAGGACCCAATAAGTCGTGGCTTATTGTGGCCCCTTTTGTGGTCCGGCTTATTTTTATGGTTTTGTTATAGCTTATTTTGGTATCTAAATGTACATGTAGCTTAACGGCTTAAAAATAAGCTCCGGATAGCTTATATTAGGCTTAAAGGGCCACGACCCAATAAGCTAGGCCCAATCATGGCCTAGTTTTGGTCTGTAGGCCTTAGCTTGTGTTTGTGGCTTATTTGTTTGACTTATTTTCTTAATATGCCATAGTAACGGACCTAAAATGGATTTTTAAAACTAATAACAATACTTTGGATTACTAATGGGCCTTAAGGCCCAAGAAGTGAAAACTTATCCTTTTTTAAACGCCTTAGACGGATTTTGAAAATGATTTATACTTATATATAAATTAAGATGGTTAGATGGTCATTTGGAGAAATGTATTTTGTTAAGTCATTTCAAAAACGTAGATTTTTGGCATTTTGTTAGAAATTTGTTTACTTGGGAAAAGTGTTTGGAAAATGAGGTTTAAAAACCTTGAAAAACGTCTTACAAACGAACGGGTCATGTCAAAATTCTATAAATATATTTTACATGACACTTACTTTCTTAAGAAATCTGACAAAGAGACGAAATAATAAATATTATTATTTTAATAATTTGACTAAAAGACAAAAATATATTTTATAATTTATTCAATTATAAAACTTATTTAATGATTTCGAGTAATTAAAACGCGTCAATTCTTACAATCTATATAAATAAACTAGGTAATTTGAGGTTACCGGATAGATTTACCGGAATATATTTATTAATATCTATTGTCTAAGTCTTGTTATTTTACTTGTCTATTTTCTTAAATAGTGTAAGCATATTATATCTAACATACATACTTTGACATATATACTTCGAGTCTAAATCACCAACCACTACGGAACCAATACTACTAAAATCGGTAATACGAAAACATTTTCAAAACTCCTATGCACCAAATCCAAATAATCCATTTCAAACATATTTCTAAACCAACCAAATTGCTAGGTCGTGTCTGGAAGTTGTTGTATGCCGTTGTTTGACTATCATATTCTCTGCTACTTATTATCTTGTTAAGGTGAGTTCTCATAGCCCCACTTTTTAAACTATTTTCCGTTGAGAGAAAATGATACTCAAATCTACTTTTAACTGCTTTTACTACTGTGCAAAATCTTTTATTATTTGGAAAAATTCTATGTGCCTATGATTGCGTATATGAATGTTATGTGAATGCTACGTAACTGCTATGTGAATACTATGAGATCTAATGGACTTTTGCTCAACTCAGCCGACTATGTAGCTCCAGCTGGTAGGTGATAGGTTTGAAACTCTATAAGCGTGTGGACCCCTATTGATGTGTGATTTGGTTTGGATTGTTATGGTATGAGGTGGTGTTATGTTGCAAATCTATTATTACTACTGCATGCATTCTGCTTTCATATTGCACAATTGTCCACCACTTAAATTCTAGCACAACAACTAGGTTTACTTCTAAACCTACGAGCTCACCAACTTTATATTGACCTTTTCGAGTATCATTTTCAGGTGATCAGTATTTTGAATTGAAGGTAATGGAGTGCAACATTTAACAATGACCATGATGATTTTCCAAAGACATGTGTTTATTTTAAGGTTGTATTCAATGTAACCTTGTAAACTAAATTCTTTATATTAAATTAAGGTGAAATAGGTGAAATATATTATCTCATGCGATGTCTTTGAAACGTCGCACCTTATGTTTTTGTCATTGTCGGGGTGTGACACACAATTAGGTGTATAAGTGTTTTTCTGAGCCAGCTTGTTGTCCTCTTCAATACGAAGATGAACAACCAAGTCTTCAACACTCATCTCCTTTCGCTTATGCTTTAAGTAGTTTTTAAATTCTACCTAGCTTGGAGGTAACTTTTCAATAATAGCAACAACTTGAAAAGTTTCACTCAAAGTCATTCCTTCAGCATGAATTTCGTGTAGCAAAACATGCAGATCTTGAACCTGAGTCATCATATTCTTTGAATCAACCATCTTGTAATCCAAAAAATAAGCTACCACGAACTTCTTTGTAGCAGCATCCTCAATTTTGTACATGCGTTCCAATGACTCTCATTGTACAAAACGTCCACCAAACCAATCATAACATAGTTGTGACACAAGAAGTCTGAATGTTTCCATGCTTCCATAGCTTGCACAGCATGTGCATTAGAGGGTTGACCTTCCCTAGGAGGTTCCACCTGAGGTGCAATTTCCTTTAAGAACAGCGCAAGGTTCAAAGTAGTAAGATGGAAGAACATCTTCTGTTTCCACCTCTTAAAATTTTGCCGATTCAATTTTTCTGGTTTTTCAGTATGATTAGCAACTCTGTTGGTAACCAGCACACCAGTTACGTTCGCAAGAGTAGTCACAACTCACAATAGTGTTTTGCATCCTAAAAAACAAACACATATAGTTAAACAAGCTGTTATAAATGGTATCTGCTTGTATCAAATCTACTTCAAAGAAACTCAATCTTGATTTCAAAGAATCAGATAGATCAGTTTAATAGAAACACAATCTTAGTTTTTATAAAACCTGATGCATATAACTGCTTTAATAGAAAACATTATAGATCTGTAATACTAAATCTGTAATTATAATCATGTTTGCTTAAAATTGATTTCCAAAGAAACTTAAACTTGGTTTCAACAGAAAATAATTTAAATATATAAAAATCTTTTAATAATATTAATCTAATTTATCAAAAGTATTTTTAATTCTATTACATTGAATATGTTTTAAGACTGTAGGGAAACCTGTATACTTTTATTAAAAATAATCAGATTACAACAACAATAATAAAATTTACAGATTATATATAACACAAAATAAAAGCAGATAGAATGGGGTAGAAGTAGAAGACAAACACTATGTAATGATAAAAATAAAGCAGTAAAGGTCGTGGAACGAAGCTCGTGTTTAAAATGATTCCCTTAAAACAGATTTGCCGTCTGTTTTTCAAGGTACAACGCCCAAAGCTTTTATACAGCGGGACCTTACAAACTTGCCTGAAAAATGACGGAAGCAATGTGTGTTTCTGATCGAAGGGTATGCTCGAAGTCGTTAGCTCAGAAGCTGCGTTTTTGGATGATCTAAAACGAATGAGACTAGGCCTCTATTTATAGTGAAAACGTTGTCTTGTGTTCCAAGATAAATATTTGCCATCAATAAGACAAATCCGTTTTACAAAAACAAGATTTGCTAAATAAAACAAATTAGTTATAAATAAACCGAGATTTGCATATATTCTAAATACACAAAATTAATATGTTTAACTTTATCAATAAGTTTTAAATCTATTCCTAAAATAGATTTACAGAAACTGGAAAATAATAAACTGAATTAGCAGCAAAAACTTTCGCACGTAGGCGAAGTTTCGAAGCTGCAGTCGTGTAGGCTCGCACGTAGGTGTGGGAGCATAAACCAACAAAGAGATTTGAAGGCTAATACCAAGATTTCAATATAAACACATCTCCATTTCCCTTCTTGGGGGATGTGGGATGTTTTATGTTTTCCAGATTTTGTGTTTCAAGTGTCCCACTTTGAGACATTATATCTTATTCATTTTAACTCCGTTTTAGACATACTTTAGCTTGTTGCGAAGCTCTCTTTATGAAGAACGCAAAACTACAAACTAATATAAATATATATAATATATCATATATTAAATAATATCCAAACTTTGCAATACTATTTTTCTAACAAATACAACCCTTATCCTAGTTCCTCGCAACATTGTGTACTTGGTGGTGTGTTAATTGGGGTCATTTATGGCTCGAGAACACGAACCGGTCTCTAAAAAGTTGCACATTCTTTATGAATCCACTTTAGGTTGTGTATATCGTATTGTGGATCAGGTTGTGTATATCATAGTGTGTATAAAACCTTAAGACCTCATTATTCTTATGAGTTCAACGACTATGTGACGAGTTACAATATTCGTTGTGGTGTAAAATGTGACTACAATAAAAAAACATGTGTCGGCTACTAATCAGCCCCGACGCAACGCGCGAGAAATAAGCCAACTTGTTAGCTATATATCTCATTCAATATTAAACTTCATCTCCAAGTTTGACTCATAAAATAATGCTACTAGCCAGCCCCGACTGATTATGTTTGTCATCTGCAGCGGTATTTGTATGGGCTTAAGCAAGCCTCGCGTGCTTAGTTTCAGCGCTTTGCTAGTTATGTTACATGAGTCGGTTTTTAGCATAGTAAAACTGACTACTCTTTATTTGTCTTTCATTGAGGATCTGACATTGCTTATTTGCTGCTTTACATGGATGATATTATTCTTACAGCATCGTCTTCAGCATTTTTACAGCGGATCATTGCTTCCTTCCACAATGAGTTCGCTATGACGGATCTTGGTTCACTCAATTATTTTCTTGGTATTTATGGTTCAGCGATCGGCATCTGGATTGTTTTTATCTCTATCAAAGTTTGCAAAGGAAATTCTTGAGCGAGCTCATATGCAAAATTGTAACCCGTGTCGGCCCTTGTTAATACATAGTCCAAGCTTGGTTCGGATGATGACCTGTCAGCGACCGAACCTTATGTCGCAGCTTTACTGGTGCTCTTCAGTATCTTACCTTTACGCGCCCAGACTTATCTTATGTTGTCCAGCAGGTCTGTCTTTATATGCATGACCCTCGTGATCCGCACTTTACTGCTTTTGATTATGGTCTGCAGCTTCATGTATCATCTACTACTCAGCTTAGTGCGTATACTGATGTTGATTGGGTTGGCTGCCTTGTTACCTGTCGGTCCACATCCGGTTACTATGTGTTTCTTGGCGATAATCTTTTATCATGGTCTGCGAAAGGTCAGGTTACCTTGTCTAGTTCTAGTGCTGAAGCTGAATATCAAGGTGTTGCTAATGTTATTGCTGAGACTGCTTGGATCTGTAATTTGCAATGTGAGCTTCATACTCCTCTATTTACTGCTACCTTAGTCTATTGTGAAAATGTTAGTGCTATCTATATGTCTGCAAATTCGGTTCAACATCAACGCACGAAACACATTGAGATTGAAATTCATTTTGTTCGTGACTTTATTGCTTCGGGAAAAGTTTATGTTCTTCATGTCCCTTCAAGATTCCAGTATGCAGATATTTTTACAAAGGGCCTACCCACTGCTTTATTTATTGAGTTTCGCTCCAGCCTGAACGTCCAAAGATCTCCCGCTCACACTGAGGGTGAGTATTAGCCGTGTATAAATAAAGTCAACGGTCAACATTCAATATTAAAAGTCAAGACATTTATTAGTCATTAATTTATGTTGGGCCTAAACTCATGGTAATGATTCTAGAATGTTCTCTTGTATCCTATATATAGGATAGTTGTTATCAATTGTATGCAAGCAAATCGATTAGCCTGTGAGTTTTTACCAATTCTAATATGGTATAAAGTCAACGGTCAACATTCAACATTAATAGAGAACGTATGATTTCTCAACCAATTTTGTCTCCTCTAGAATCAACAATTATTGATATCGATCATAGTCTTAACTAAAGGAAATTTAATATTATTTATGCAATTATTTGGGCAGTTATTCAACATTCAACATTAATAGAGAACGTATGATTTCTCACCTCGAAGTAGTCGATCAAACAGTTAGAATCAAATAATCAAGAAGCACATCACAACGATAAACCGAAATGGCGGAGTAAGAGACACAACACGACGGTAACAGGACGGTTCGACCTAGAAGATAAAGCTTATCTTAAAAGTATGTTACACTAAACAAATAATGCAAATGAGTTTTCCAAAAGGTGGTTATCAACGTGGCACGTTGATAAAAGATTTAGATTTCGCGTTGTAGTTTGGTGGTTGGTTAAATAGTTTGTAATTAAAAACAATACCAAAATGTATATTATATAACCCATATATAATATATATGAACCAATCAAGTATATATTACGTTGTATGTATTATATATATTCAAGCGATAAATAAATCAACGTAGTGAGAGTATATAGTTTAAAGTATATCAATTAGATATGAAAATGAGAAAGTTAAGTAAATGTCTAAAACATTATATTTTGACACTTTTCTGGAAAATCTCTACTTTTAAAATAAGACATTTCCATTTAAAAGAAACGCATGATTTATTATTAGAGGAAATTTTATAAGTTTTATAAAATCTATAATTTTTGTTTTTTTGTTAGAATTCATGAAAATTGTGAAAAATATTCTAAGTATAGAAATTTAGAAAATTTCAGAATGACCCGTTCGTTTATCAGACATTTCCATATTTTGTAAAACAACTATTTTATCTCTAAAATGATCAGACAAAATCCCAGCATTCGTTTCGTATAGTAAAACATCAATATGCCAAACATAACTATTTATATACAAAATAAAAGAAATAAAAAGATGAAAAGATTAGCTAAGTGATTACATACAAGTTTGAAGAAAATCTCTTTTTTATAACCTAAACACCACCCAAATGTCGTGTACTAACCCCGAACACTAAACCTAAACCTTCAAATGTTGATAGAAATAATGCCTAAAAACATTATTAATATTTTTCGATCTCACTATGTTTTGATAATCACAAAAAATAAAAACGCTCAATGTAAAATTAAACGTAAACAAGTAATTAGTAGTAAATTTTTATTTCAAAATTTTAATCACTTAAAGGTATGAATAAATAAATGCTTAATGCATTTTATGATCAAAGAAATTTTTATTCAACCTCATATTTTTTATAAAATGTTACAAACATTTTTATAACTTTTACAAAATATTTTTTACATTTAAAAGAAATGTTTTATTCAAAATAAATATTTTGAATTCAAATTTTCTACCCAAAAACGGCTAGAAATGTTTCAGAAAACACCTCCCCTGGAAAAGACAAAAAAGGGAGCGTTTGAGCCTGGGCGGGCCCCTTAAATATAAGGGGTCCCTTAGTGATAAGGGGGCCGGCCATAGAGCTAAGGGGGTCCCAGTCTAGTATGATATGGTTCTTGATCATGTTATGCTAGACTTATACTTTGTCTAGAGGTATCTTCCTTTTGAACCATACGCCACTATTTGTGCTCGGATGCTTGATTTCCCGTGTTTGGACGGTAAAGACCCCGTAAAAAGAATATTTTTTCCTGTAGCCAGGGTAACACTAGCATTGGCATGGTACCATTTGTGTTCATCTCTAACGAGAGGATGATGAGAATGATTTATAGTGATGAAGGCGGATCCCACATATTGCATGATGAAATGGGTAAACTTATACCCCTTATAATCGCCTATGGCGCGAACAATAGTGCGAATATTGCATTCGTCTTAAGGCCAGCGGAAAAATGTATTTCTGCGGCTGGGTTAATTATTAGGTTACCCATCCTGATGCGAATATGGCATTCGACTTACGGCCATCGGAGAGTGTACTTTTGTGGTTGGGTTAATTTTGAGGTTACACGTCCTTTTAAAATATATAGATGCTGAATTAGAAGACTTAAAAATTTTTGGTTCGGGCTGTCAAATGGATAAACTTGTACCAACGAATACAAAACCGTAATTATCCCAAAAAACCATATAGTTCCATTTTCTAAAACCGTTGTTACGCATCTCCGACCCAATTCATTTTTTCGTTAGAGCCTTTTTCATAACGATTTTGTTCGTGTCCCTTTCCCACCGTGTTTCGCATGGCGGACGTGAGGGGAGTGGGAACAAGGTTCGCTGGTGTGCTCATGGTGAGTATTTTTTAGGAACGCAGTTGTGTACTGGTCCCACGCATGGCGCCAACTTGTTAGTACAAAATATGTCACAGGTGTGAGATGGTTCAAGATTGCTTGTTGGGTCGGGCCGGCAAGCCATCTTCGGGTTGGATCTTGCACTAAACAAAGTAATTGGATGACTTCCTGCACAAGTAAAGATAAACCGTTAGCCTTACTGTGGGGACGAACCCCACGATTAGACTCCGACGTGAGAGTAAGAACACAAGTTATCAGTAGTCTGTGTGTGTATTGGGAAAGGTGAGAAAATCATATCTTTTGAGGTGTCAAATGACCCCCTTTTATAGGTGACTAATCACATCAATACTGATTTGATGTTGACTAATCACATTAAATGCTGATTAATGTTGACTCGTCACATTAATACTGATTAGATGTTAACTAATCATATTAAATACTGATTAATGTTGACTAATCACATTAATGCTGATTGGATGTTAACTAATCACATTAATGCTGATTAATGTTGCCATATTTAGAAGGGCAATCTATGCAAAGACCACCACTATTTGAAAGTGATGGATTTATTTATGGGAAAAATAGATTCGAAACTTATGTGAAATCAAAAGATCTAGATCTTTGGCATGTTATTACCTATGGTGATTTTTCTCCCGTTCAAAATAATCCCGAAACTAAAAAGGATGAAATTGTACCATTTGATAAACAAAATGATGATCTTAAAAAGAAACTCGCTAAAAATAATAAAGCTAAAATGGTAATTTATAATGCTTTGCCACGCAAAGAATACGAAAGAATTTTTATGTGTAAAACGACAAAAGAAATTTGGGATACTTTACTAATCACTCACCAAGGTAATAGTCAAGTCAAAAATAATAAAATAGATCTTCTTGTTCAACAATATGAACAATTTACTATTCTGAAAGAGGAATCAATATATAATGGTTTTGCTAGATTTAACACTATTATTACTAGTCTAAAAGCACTTGATGAAGGTTTTTCTAGCAAGAATTATGTTAGAAAATTTCTTAGGGCACTTCATCCTAAATGGCGCGCAAAGGTTACGGCTATTGAAGAGTCAAAGGATTTAACATCACTATCGCTTGATGAACTTATTGGAAATTTAAAAGTTTATGAAGTAATAATAAAGAAAGATTCCGAAATGGTTAAAGGCAAAAGAGAACAAAATAGATCGCTTACCTTAAAGGCTAGAAAGGAATCTAGTGATGAAGATAGTTCGACCTCCGATAGTGAAGACGAAGAATACGCCATGGCCGTGAGAGACTTCAAGAAATTCTTCAAAAGACGAGGAAGATTTGTAAGACAACCACACGATGAAAGAAGGTCATCCCAAAGAAATAAAGATGACAAGAACGACAAAAGCAAAAGAAAATGCTTCAAATGTGGAAATCCAAATCATCTCATCGGAGAATGCCCAAAACTATCAAGAAACCATAATCAAAGAGCACGTCGGAGGATCATGAAGTGATAGCGACGAAGAAGGAGAAGAAAAGACTAAGGATGAAAAATGTCTTATGGCTAAAGCATACAATGAGGTATCTTCCGAAACCGAATACTTTAGTGACGACCTATCATCATTAAATGAAAAAGACTTAGATAGTGAATATAATCGATTATGCAAAATAAGTCTTAAAATCATGGTTAAAAATAAATCACTAAAACAAATTAAAAATCAATTAGAAAATGAAGTGCTAGAACTAAAAAATAAATTATCTAGATTAGAAAATGGTAAGGAGGCTAATGAAGAATGTAAAATATGTCAAGACCTTAGGTTTGAAAATGAAAAGCTTAAGGAAGAAATTTTAAGCTTAATCAATTTAATAATAGTAGTCACCCACTTAAGAAAATAATAAGTTTTCAAAAACCATCCGGAGATAAATTCGGTCTAGGATTTAACTTTACCAAAGGATCAACAAGTGAGCCTAAACAAGTAAATTTTGTAAAGTCAAAAAAAAATTAAACCTAAAGAAAAATTAGTTGAATCAAATTCAAGCCCAAGACCAAAATTTATACTTATAAACAATACTAAAATTCTCATTGCAAGCGATGATGAAGTAAAACATTTATGTAAACCTTCTTTGAAACCCGGAGTTGAATTTACTAAACCTAAAATAAGATCTAAAACTCCTCCTCTGAAAAGAACAAATAATCCTCACCCTCAGTCTAAAACACCACAACCGAAGAGAGATCAAGGTAGACAAAGTTACCCTAACACCAATCATTCAATGTGGAATTATTCACAACAACCAAACTTTGCTCCATGGGGAATGTATTCACCCTATACGTATCCGAATCAAATGCAACCTATGCAAAATATGTTCGGGACTAACAATTTTGGACCCATGAGACATTGGGGACCAAATGGTTGAGTCGTTATAACACTTAGGTTGAGTTATTTATGAACATTCTTTGGAATCCGACGAGTGGATTGAAGATCATATATTCTCATATTCTATGATGGGATTACCAAAAGATTTCACCTTCAAAGCTTGTTCACTTGAAGATGTTGAAGAAAACACGTTGTAGGCAAAGGTATGTCTTCTTTCCAAATTTCTTAGAATATAGATTATGTGCAAAGTGCTAAATGATTATGTATTATTATACTACAAGTAGTATTTGCTAAACAAAAGAGTTATAGTTAATAGAATATAAATTAAGCTTGAGAAAATAGTGTAGTCACTAGAAATGCCATTTGTTGGTTATCTAGAATTAAGTGAAAAGCAAGAAATTGTTCATTATGAACTTTTCTCTCACGTAGTTGAATTAGGATTCTCTACGTACCGCTATAAAATGGAAATCTTCTATGTCCACATGTAGTGAACTCACGTAGATGAAGAAAAGTGAGTTAGTGGGTAATAATTAACATAGAAGTAGGATTAGTTTTACACCATACTCAAGCGCCGGAAAGGCATGATATCAAAACACTATGGATGAAACAAACTCCCTTCGACTACGACATCCGCCTCGACTTCATGTCTA
The DNA here is from genome assembly GCA_026074375.1 of Tanacetum coccineum. Lineage (NCBI taxonomy): Eukaryota > Viridiplantae > Streptophyta > Magnoliopsida > Asterales > Asteraceae > Tanacetum > Tanacetum coccineum. The sequence goes on along the minus strand of BQNB010031409.1, from coordinate 36,725 downwards.
CAATGAACTATGTCTATGGAAACCGTCTTATCGAGCTTTAATTTTTTTTCGTCACATATTAATCATCTCTCTCGTCTCGCAAACACTCTAAATCGTGACAATTAATTATTTCATCCGAAGTAATTAATCTATTCAATTAACAAGAAGTTTATTGAAAACGTCACTAAATCTTCGATAAATCCTCCCTCGGCTTGACAACTTGATTATCTCATCTGAAATAGTCAAAGTATTTTTAATTAGCAAAAGGTTAATTAAAATGTCAATCAAATTACGTCAATCATCTCTAAACCTCTTCTCGGCCTAAAATTCTTGACAAACCTAAATATTCCATCGGAAATTATTTAAGTTCATTTAATTAAACGAAAAGTTAATTAAATGTGTCAAGTATTTTCTTTTCATCTTCAACGTCATTCTTCGACAACTAGATTATCTTAAATAATATTACTAGTAGCTCCCGACGTATTTTGATACTTGTATATTGATAAAACTAGTCAAAATCGAAAAACCAAGAAAAACTTGGTCGTCAGATAGGCGGCCCCCTTATCTTTAAGGGGACCGGCCTTGTTAAAAGGGGCGGCCCCCTTATCACTAAGGGGGTCGGCCACTTAATTTCGCCAAATAGTCCCTTATGTAGCAAAACTAATTACCAAACAACCCATTTTCGTTCTTCCTCTCTCCCTACTGCTACTGTGACGAAAACACACACCCCAAACCATCAAAATTCAAACCTCCAAACACCTAATCGATCAAAATTCGCAAGGGGCAAACACCAACAACTTGATTAACAACACCTATTGTAAGTTTTTCCATACTTTTCTTATTTGATTTCATCCAATTTTGTTCTTAATCAAAATTGGGTATTTTTCACAATTTTTGTGTCTTTTATATTTTTATGCTTTGGTCTAGGAAATTCATAACTATAATGAATCCCAGAGTAATAGGAATTCGAAATTTTCAATGGGATTGAATCACTAATTTTTTTTGGTTCGAAAATATTATAAAAATATACATACATTTTCGAAAAAAATTTAAACTAGAAAATTTCAAACAAAAACTTGTCCATTGTTGATTCATGCAAAAAACATGCTAAAAATAATCATATATTGATTATCAACCCATACATAGTCATATATTTTTCGAATCAATGGGTGAAATTTTATAAAAATAAAGGGGTGTTTGGTTCATATCCTAGGATCATAGTCTAGAGTCGAAATGACCATCACTACAGTTTTATCACATGTATAGACACATAACCAACTTGTATAAGTCATCAAGATATATAATTCATATATATATTGATAGATTTAATAAAAAAATGTAAAATAAGGGGCCATTTGGTTCAACATTTTAAATTGTCATTTTAAGTCAAAGTTAACATCATCCCACTTTTGTTAAGTCACACGTAATGAACTCAACTTAGTCGGCAAAATATAATACGTAATGTATATCTTTCGACGGTCTTAGTCAAGTCATATGTTAATAGAGGAGTGTTTGGATTATTTCTTAGAATTTTAATCTAAAATTGAAATAATCTTTACTCTACTTATCTAGCATCGAAACACTTGACGAGATTATACTAGGTGTCAAAATATATAATTAATATATATTTTTCGATACTCTAGATTGAGTCAAAAATAAACTAAGGAACGTTTGGACTACTTCTTAGGTTTTTAATTTTAGAGTCGAAGTAATCTTTGTTCCACATAAGTTGTTTTTAAAACTTTTTTATTATTATTATATATATTTGTAATATTTTTGTTGTTTTTGTTATGTTTAGGTGATAAACATGTCTCGAGCAATTGTCGGTGATACCTCCCGATCTAAACCATATATCCCTAAAGTATTTGAAATACCCGGATTCTCTCCTGTCCTTGCTCAATTCTATAAACAAATCAAAAACCATTGCATTCACGAGGGCCGAGTCGTCGATCAACTCTATTACAAATCCAACGGCATTGAGCGGTTGTTCACCAACGTTCGCTTTAATTGTCTTTTCGAGATCAACGAACTAATCGTTCCTTGATTCATTCTAGACTTTGATAGTCAAGTCAAACTCCAAACCGATGAATACGGTTATATTCTTATCTCATTCATTATCAAACATGAATTCATCACTCTCTCTCTCGCACAATTCGGTCAAATTCTTAGAATTTCATATAATGGTCAAGCCGTTTTCACAAACGAATGAGACCTTGCATCTCTTGCATATTCCCAAGAGACTGGGGGACCATATCATACCGATCTTCCTACTCCCGATGATATTCGTCGATTTCTTCAATTGGACCGTGTCAAGTTGAACCGCACCATCAAAAGCCAAAATGCCACTCTTACTCCTAATCAAATTCTTACCAAAGAATTAAGACAAGACATGAAGCGTTGGGAAGAACTCATTCGTAAGAATGTGTTCGGACTAGGAGGCCATCAGGACCATCTTTCGGCTAGTCTTGCTCACATGTTATATTGTATTATTGTCGAAGAACAATATAATCTTGCTTATTTCGTTGTCAAACGAATCGAATGTGCTCAGGCTACTTCAACTGCCAATCTTCCTTATGGCATGTTCTTGACTTATCTCTATCGACACGTCATGGAACATTATCCTCATCTTGACAATGACATTTACAATGTCGTTGATCGAGTCATGCGTCCACTCGCTCTAAAACAAACCCAAAAACCCTAAAGTGATCATGGAAAAGCCCGTCATTCCGTCTCATCAACATCCGCCTATCATAACTATGGATCTCATCTCACCAAGCAGATGATGATGAGGATGATGGTGTTTCTCGTGCTAGTACCTCATCTCCTATCACGTATCTTAACTCCCTTCGTCCACTCAATTACCAAAGATACGACATTCCTACTTCTTCTCAACAAGATGATGTTCTTCTCTTCAAGCGACAAAATGTCTTGCTCAATCAATCTCAACAAATCCATAAAGAAGTTAAAGTTGGATTCAAATCATTCAGGAAGGCATTGCGAGGAGTCTTCGAAAAGAAAAAGAAATGAAGATGTTGAATGATGATTAGCTCGGTAACATAATTTGTTTAGGACTTTGTGTGGACTTATGTTTATGTCTAATTACTTGTGTGATGACAACCCGACTTAGTCGAAAAAACTTGAACTTGTTTAGCTTGCTTAGGACCTCTAATCATTATGCTCTATTAGTATGTTCTTATATTTATGCATCCTTGTTTTATATACTTCTACTAGTTGCATGCATATATGATATATTTGTTTCATACACATATGTATTCACATAGGACTTGCTGCAAATTAATCACCAAAACAAAACTTTTCTTACAAAATTTTAGCAAAAATAGAATTTTTGGCCGTCTGAAAATTATTAGATGGGGGGCCCCCTTAAATCATAAGGGCGGCCCCCTTATCAATAAGGGGGCGAAACCATAGATAAGGGGGCCGGCCATCCAGTTCACGGGATTTACTGTTTCTTTTTGCTTTTTGACCCCCTTTTATCTAGCCTCAGCTACCCTTACCCAGAAAACTCGAACACATTTTGGAAATTCTTAAACTAATTCAAATCCATTCAATTTCCAAACTATTCTCTTCGAATAAATTCCCTCCAAATGTTTACCACCACTTCATCATCTTCTTCTTCCATTATCAACCACCATAAACCTCTATGGCATCCACTAGAGCTTCCATTTCCAAATCTTTCAAAAGACCAAAAATCAACATAATACCACCAAAACAATTATTCATTGATCTCACTAATGATGAAACCAAAACTCCTTCTCCAAATTACCAAGCCTTATCACCAAGTGCCCCAAATGCACCCTCAAAAACTTCATCTACCATAACCACTTCTTCATCCTCCATTGATCACAAACCCAAATCACTAACATCTTCCACCTCACCATCAACATATGGCTACTTGAACTTATTAATGTCTCCGCCTCCAAGGGTACCTCCACCACCTCCAACTAAAAAAAGTGGATCAATAGACATCACTCTCACCCTTTCACCAATTGATCCACTTGATGTTCAATTTGATACTCCATCACCTCCCTCACCTCTCTTTGGTCATCCCATTCCGTGAAACCTTCTTGAAGCACATGGTGATTCATGCCTATGTTGCATTAACAACTGAACCCTCATCTTTGGCTTAAGAGATAAACTTCTTACTTGTTTCTTTTACATTGATCACTTGCTTTCACAACCATCACCACCAAGTTTCACTACCAACCACCATCACTTTCTTCAAACTAAACATACTCTATGTTTAGTTCCTCATGTTTCAGATAATTTTCAACCAAACCTTTTGCAAGCAAGTCATATAGAATTCTAGGAATACTAGGACCTTTGTAGTTTAAATTTATGTATGATGTATTATTATGCCTTAAAGCATAATATTTCTTTTTAATGCATGCTAGTTGTATGTTTAGTTCCTCATGTTCCTCATGTTTCAAATAATTTTCAACCAAACCTTTTGCAAGCAAGTCCTATGGAATTCTAGGAATACTAGGACCTTTGTAGTTTAAATTTATGTATGATGTATTATTATGCCTTAAAGCATAATATTTCTTTTTAATGCATGCTAGTTGTATGTTTGTGCGTCACACACAATTTTTATGTTGAATGAATGGACTTTTATGGTTTTCAATATGCAATTGGCAAAATTGGTTAATTATCTCCTATATGCTTATATAGTTGAGTTTAATGGATTGATGTTTGTGATGGTTGGCTAAAATTTATTGTCACCATGCTTAAATATTTGTGTGCTATATGTTAGAAACATTGTTTGTTTGTTCCACTAACTCGTTTTTGTATCAAAGTTACCATAGCTCGATTCCCTGATGCCCTCGAACAAGGGGGAACACACATCAAAGGGGAGCATTTATTCCGTCGATTCTACGCGTAATCATCGACGAAGCCTTTTTGATTCTACAAAAAGGGGGAGAAATGGAATACAACTCACTAAATACTTGTTTAAAAATAATTTTACATTTAATGAGTTTAGATTTTGTAATCATCAAAAAGGGGGAGATTGTTGATAGAAATAATGCATAAAAACGTTATTAATATTTTTCGATCTCACTATGTTTTGATAATCACAAAATGTAAAAACGCTCAATGTAAAATTAAACGTAAACAAGTAATTAGTAGTAGATTTTCATTTCGAAAATTTAATCACTTAAAGGTATGAATAAATAAATGCTTAATGCATTTTATGATCAAAGGAATTTTTATCCAACCTCATATTTTTTATAAAATGTTACAAACATTTTTATAACTTTTACAACATATTTTCTACATTTAAAAGAAATATTTTATTCAAAATAAATATTTTGAATTTAAATTTTCTACCCAAAAACGGCTAGAAATGTTCCAGAAAACACCTCTCCTGGAAAAGACAAAAAAAGAGAGCGTCTGAGCCTGGGCAGCCCCTTTAAATATAAGGGCGGCCCCCTTAGTGATAAGGGGGCCGACCATAGAGCTAAGGGGGCCGGCTAGACAAAAACGCTCCCCAGCTTGCCTATAAATACTAGACTGTTCCAAACTGATTTTCTCACCTTTTGCACTCATTCTTTTCTGTCTAAAATCAGTCCATACATCACCTACAATCCTTTGATCATTTAATCTTAAGCTTTTGTTTCCAAGTGATTCAAGCTTAATTCCTTAAGTGCAAGAGAAGAATACTTCTTATCATCAAGTCAAGAAGTATTGTAGTTTTGTTTTTGTTATTATGAAGTTGTATTATATTTTATAAATCACTTGTGTATATTGTAAATGTGTGTATTGTAGTTGTGTGTAATAGGTAGATTATGATGATCATTGAAAGTGTAGCTAGATCGTGGTGATCATAGTAAGTAGTGTTAGATTGGTGTGATTGTGGTAGTGTCTAGGTGAAGTGTAGTGAAGTTGTGAAGCATAGTGAAGTCGTGAAGTGAAGTGAAGTAGTAAAGTGAAGAGAAGTTATGAAGTGAAGTGAAGTTGTGAATCGGTGTGAAGTAGTGCGGTTAGTATTTTAGTCCTCAAAATACAAAAGTTGTGATAGATTGGTTCTAGCTAGGATTAGAACTTGACATTTGGCTTAGTGTCGGAAATCAGTGTAAGCTTAGTCGTGTACGGTTTTCTCCGCCTAAAGAGAGTTTGTTGACATAGTGAAGAGAACTCTCGAGTTTGGTGCTCGGGGAGTGGAGTAGGGCGAAGAGGTGCTTCATTACCGAACCACTATAAATCCTTGTGTTGTGGTTTGATCTTTCTAACTCTTATCTCCTGTCTTTCATATCATTTATTTACTTACTTATATTGTTCATATTGTGCACACATTGAAATCACATAAGTTGAATCTAAGTTTTTATAAACAAACTATACATCAAATTAAAAAGCAGTAAACTATTCAACCCCCCTTTTAGTTTTCCACAAAATGTTAAATAATTTATTAAATATTTTTATTAAATAAATTGTGATAATTAAATCTAAATTTAATTATTATCATGTCGGTACGCGTTGTGTGCAATTTTTCACAATTTGCGAGACATGTTCTCGTTTTCAAGTCAAATGAGTTCAAAAATGTTCAAAAGTGAAATATAAATAATAATAAGTATAATTTATTATTATAATAAGTTTAGAAAATTACTGGTTGTTACAATACACATGACGTCTATTGACTTTCTCACTCTGAGTTAGTTGATATTGAAAAGGTGGCAGTTTGCTCCAGCCTTTGATTACTAAAACCAAAACGCACAAATTGAGTCTAGAGCCAAAGAGATCAAACTATAAATCTTATTAGGACACATTTCATGATAAACACTTGTTGTTCAACATCTAGAACACAAGTGAAAACAAAGAGTCCTACGCATTATCCTTATGATTATGCCAGAACATCATAGTGATACTCTTTAGTATTCACAGTGACGATGGAAATCCTTCCAGTGTCAACATCAAACAGCACTGCGGTAGGTGACTTGCAAGATTTTATATGAATCAAACTTGTGACAACTGGATATCGATTTTGGTCCAGTAAATGAATTGACGACTCAATCAGTAAGATAGTAACTAACTGATTCACTCTTATCGTGTTGTCTGGTTTGAGACATTCCGATAACGAGAACAGGCAAGTACGGTGAATCTAATGCATCTGCGCTAGAGGATCTAATACTTTAAGCTGGAAATCCTGTCAAGGAGGTTCTTCTAAATTGAACCTACCTGATCAAAGGTTGGTCCTCACAGAACCAAAGCTTAACGCTACCGAAAATCGACGAATGACAAAGCCATATTCATCCATATCTGTTGTTTATTACTAACCTAAATATGCAGGTCTAGACGACTGTGTAGCAACCACATTCCAACAGAGTCGGATTCATTAGCATATGCTCATGCTCAATCAACAAATATAAAGACATGATGAAAGCTCAAGTACATGTTACTAAAGTCTTTCGCAAACTCTGATATTCAAGATCTTCCTTAAAGATATCAAGATTATCAAGACAAAGATTGTCAAGAGATATTGTTAGCAAGCTTTCAAGATGATGCATAGTATGAGCATGTTGGTCAAGTCACAAGATCGCAAGAAGGCAATGACGATAAAGATAAACAAGGATAAAGATTTAAAGATCTCGAGATTAAAGACAAAGTCGAAAGACAATGACAAAGGCTTAAGATCAAAGATCATGCAGCATGAAGGAACAAGCCTACAACAAAGATAGAGACCATGACCAAGACTCAAGAGTTCAACGACAATGCAATCTCAAGGAGTTCAAAGACGAAGAATTCAAAGACGTTGCTTTGGGGAAAATTGTTAGCCTCAAAATATTGAGTCGAACAAGGAATCTTGGTCTTTATATATTAAACGTTGTAATAGGCTAGTTACGGGTATCGGGCTTATTTATGTAAGCTAATATTTCATGTGTTGTGGCCTTAAGCCTAAAGTAATCCCAAGCCCGGCTCAATAGACTAAATACCACGACCCAACAAAGCCTATGAAGGTCGACCCAATATGTGGTATAAATACCCTCTCTAAGGATGGAGAGGGTGTTGGTTCTTTCATTTGTAACACACACTCTTGCAAAGAATCTTCCATCTCTTTCTCTCTTTAATTTCTCTCTCTAACTTCTCCTCTCTTTTCTTCTTATTGATTTCGTGCCATATGATGTGATGGTGAAGTGATATATTTTCGTTTAAAACATGTAGTGACAGTATCTTACGGGTTTTGGATAACAGGATTCAATAGCTTGGGTTATTGATAATAGTTTTTAGTTGGAAAAGCTTGTAATCGCCATTTTTTGATCTTATAACTTTGGTACACTTCTATTATCTTTTGATATGAAAGTTTCTGATTTATATAAGTTTAATATGTGTATTACTTGTTTGATTATGGGGTAGTAATTTTGTGTTTGTTTGAGCGATATGTGATCTTTGATATGGGGCGTTTGGATATGTGTTTACCAAATTGGTTAAACATGATTTTATTAAGTATAAAGGCCGAAAGGATGCTTATTGGTTCATGTTCTATCATTTCATCTAATTTATTGGTTATAACAAGGTTTATGGTATAAAGAATTCATTGTTATTAATCAATATAATCACTAGTTACACTTAAAGGCTGAAAGGATTTGTGAATCGTGATATCTTTATTCTCTAAACTTGTAAACACTATCCTAAACACTTCTATGTCTTAGTGATCATTGCCTAAACAAAAATGCTTCATCAATTGCTTGGTTCTTCGTATTTATTTTCTTTCGTTATTATCTCAATATTCGATATATGCACGTTTTGGTTAATTTGAAAAGTGACAGTCATTTTAGCCTTAGCACCTTTATTACAAACTGTGAAAACTACAATTCTCTTGGGACGACCTGGACTTACCTAAGCTATATTACATAGGAAAGGGTATACTTGCCCGTGTTGTGTTTTTAGTCAAAAATCGATATTTCTAGTATTATAAATTTAAAGCTTGCAAAACACACATCAGATACATAACTAGGGCACTTAAGGTGCTTATCCACTCATGCTAAAGTATGTAGAGAATTTAATAAAAATAATCATTGATTGATTAAACATAAAATATTCTTACAAACTTCGATGAATGAATAATACAAAATATGTTAAAGCTAATCCTCCCTTGGAATGGTGGTGAAATCAGCTGAAAAACGACTTCTACAATAACCCTAATCGTCCTCTCTGACTCCCGTCTCCAATGTGTGTTGAATGGCAGAGATTGGGCCTTGTATTTATAACTTCGTATCACCTATGACGTAGCCATAAGTGTTGGGCTACGTCATAGCTCAATAAATGCACTAAATATATACGTGATCTTCATTAGCTATAGCGTAGCCATGGTATTGAGCTACACCGTAGAGTCTTCAAATGGCAAGTCCACACATAGGCTACGAGTAGCCTCTACGGGCTAGCTACGCCGTAGTTGGTCTTGATCCAGTTTCCAAGATATGCTTAGTCATGGCTACAACGTAGCCCCTACGGGTCAGCTACGCCGTAGTTTCTTCCTGGGAAACCTTCTTTGTGCATTTTCACCTTGCACCCTTCCATTTCCGCGCCTTACCGCTTCAATGCTTATATTTTCCTAAAAATGAATAATGAAATAATTAAGTACATATTTTAACAGAAATATAACAATTATGAGCATTTTATAAGGGATTTTGATATTAAAATGTATGAAGTATTTGATGTTATCACCTACACGCGGATAAGCTATTCAAGAATAAGAACGTGCAACAACAGACTTGCTTACAATGAGAATCCCTATCGGAGCCTATCTCAATCTTTGTCAACCCTTCACGTGGGAACCGTTGTCCCTATTAAGTGATAACCTAGACCGAAGAACCCGATCGACATTTTTGCTTAATAGGGACACTTGTGCCCATGTGAACGGTTCACTAGGAGTTAACCTATACAATCTAATAACAATGTTCGTAGCGACAAATAAAACTTAAGCACCCCGCACGGTCCGATGTTTCTGTTAACCCTCAGCATGCGACGGGGACGCCGTCTTATGTTTTGTGTAAACAGATGCGTCAGACGTTATTTATTCAATAATGATGCGGAAGCAATGGTAACAACCATAAACAGATTTCTGTTTTGATACGTTGTCTTCCAGTTGAACCAAGAATGAAAAGAAGTCATGCCACTAAATAGTCGCTATTTCTTCTTCCAACATCCGTTCATACACCAATTTTGCGTATCGGAACAAAAATACGTTTATGACTGTTACCACCGCTTCCGCCTTAAATTTCAAACCGTGTTTATGACCGCCGCTTCAAACAACCGAACGCCTGAAACTAATGACTTATGTTTAGCATCCGCTTTTAGATATTAGCCCACACGCCGCAGTCCAATATCCCGCCGCAAAGCGCGGAGTGAAATCCTCTTAATACCAAAAATCCTCTTGATATAAATTGCATGGAAGAAGATGCTGATATGAAAAACCTATAACCGACCCATTTGCCCAACAACTTGACTCTCACATCGATCCAAACACACCCGATCCGTACGCAACCTTTGTCTCTCTCTCATCTCTTCAAATCCCTAAAAAAAGTTTAATGGGATTGAGATGGGAATCTTGATGCTGAATTTGAATTGATTCCCAAAAAGGGTATTTGTTAAAAATGATTAAAGGGTATTGATTTTTTCTTTTTTTATAATGTCTGAATTGGTGGCTAGAACTGGTCGTCATCAGCAGCGTTATGAGGCTGGTTGTCGTCTCATTGCAGGGTAATTTTATCTCTTGTGTTTTTGGTTTTTATTTTTTAAGAAAGTTTAATCTTTAGTGTTTATCTCTGTTGTTTGTAATATCCCACATTTTAATTGTAGGTGCTTGGTTTATGCATTTTTTTAACAAGGTTAGGGGTTTTAATGCAAGGGGTTTTGGTTAGATTGTTTAAGTGAGGAAGAAGGGAAGCGAAAGATCGGGATTGTAGGGATTAATGAGCCTGTGATTGTTCTTGTTGGGTAAACCTTTTCTGTCAATAAAATACAAGGATGCTCATATATGGATTGCTCATTTTTGTAATTTAAAATATGGAGTATGAAACAGTTAGCGATTCTATTATCACTAGATTCTTTCCAAATCTTTATGAAGTTCAGAGCAAGAATATATGAGCTGTTTTTCAACAATAGTCAAAACGTTTGTTTGGTATCGATGAAAGCATATATTTTTTTGATAAATTTTAGGCTAGTAGTTTCATAGCTAATCCACTAGTGTTTATATAATGCCTCTATTATTTATTTGTTAATAGAACAAATATATACTTTGTAAAGATATGGTCACCACTTGTGATTTCTGCTTGGTCAATGTTTGACTGGTCTCATTGCCAGGTGCATTCCCTTCAGGTTTCGGTACTCTGAGGGAAGTAACGGTAACAAATCTGAGAAGATTTTGGAGGTACTAATGATTAACTCTACAAGCGGACCTGGTCTTTTGTTCCCAAAGGTACAGCTTCTTGATATTGTACATGGATATATATATGTGTGTTGGATAATTATATATATACTAATAATTAGAGAATGATTATGATTACTCAAAGTCCAATAATTGTGTATACCATATTATGCCATGAGTATATTTTATCTTAATATTCCTGGTTGTTTTTCCTTTTACCACATTTGCCTATATATGTTTCAGCTCAATTGAATTCTTTCCTTTTACATGTATGACTAACGAATGATTCAGTTACCTTTAGTAGTCCTTGATCTTAGCTGAAATGTTAGTGCTGTATGTTTCATCTTTGATTTATCACATTTATTTATTTATTATTTGTTAGGGTGGGTGGGAAAACGATGAAACAGTTGAGGAAGCAGCTGTACGTGAAGCATGGGAAGAAGCTGGAGTCCGAGGGGATTTGATGGTGAGTTTTAGATTGTTTCTTTTTCCCCTTGATTACATTCTTGCTGTATTTTCGTAGGCATGCATTTGTGCTATCTATGCTTGCTTGTTTTTATCTCTATTTTGTCATTCAATTGTCTTCTCTATGCTTTCTCAAGGGTATAAGCTACAGACCACCAACGCACATTCAATCCGTTTTGAAAAACTTACTTTTTTATTAACAAAGTGATCAATAATTTTTCAATTATCGTGTTATTATTGGAAACATGTTAACCGGCTGAGCAAGTAAAACTGTTTATGTGGCAGCCACATAAACAAATACCAATCACCACATCTCCGACGACCACCATCTTCTCTGACGAAGTTTCCGGCCAAAACCATTTTTTTCTGGTTACTTTTGTGGCGTATTATTCCCAAAAGCAAATGTAAAACTCCTAACTTCAAAAATTATCCCCTAAATCAATATATAAAATCAGACCTATAACTCATAGTTGTTCAAAGTAATAACCTGTAACTCAAAATTCCATATTTTCCTTGATATCAAGTCCATCGTTTCCAAAATAAAATCTGTAACTCATAGATCTTCTTGAATCATTGTATTTGCTATCTTTTTTAGCCCAGTTTTTGTAAAAGGAAACATAAGAAGTAAGAACTGAATTTCAAAGACTCAAAATCAATAAACACCATCAAACACCTGCAAATCGTTTCCCCCAATTTATTTTCACCGAACCGCTTAAACACATATGTAAACCCTAATCGGTGGTGGCGTAGAAGATGAACGGCGACGGAGACTGCGGCGGTGGCGACAGACGGCAGCAATAGCGATTATGTTCTGTTTTTCATTCTTTGTGAAAACTAAGAATCTATTTAATTTCTATAATACTAAACCACTCTTGATTTTTGGCATTAAATATTTATTGTTAATAGGCATTTGCCATATTGCGCTACTGTTTTAAATCTGTTGATGTTTTAGATTTGGTTTTAATATGATACGAGGTTGATTATTTTATAAAAAAAATTAATGTAAAAAATAAGACTATTAGTTATGAGGTAGTAAGAATTAAAAAAATTAGATTTAGATGCCTAGAACTTTGATATGAGTTTCAAGATGAATCTGGTAAATGATATGAAAATGGTCATAGTAAAATGGATTAAAGAAAGGGTATTAAAGGGGGTCATGAGATATGGTATTCCAAGTGGCAAACTTCAAATCCACGTGGAAAATTATATTGTACTTCCAGTTCCACTGATCTTGTTGATATGAAAACACTAAAAACAAGTTACGTTGGTGATTTTGGTAATAAAAAAGTAAGTGTTTCTAAACGGAACAAAATCGTGAGTACGTTGGTGTTGTGTAGTTTTTACCCCTTTCTTAACGAATAACTTTACTGATATCATTTTTTATAGAAAATTGATCTAGTCATCAAGGGTACACAACTCCTACTTAGTATTCTCTGGAAACAGCTGAAACTCTACCTACATAAATGTTAGCCTTAACTAGAGGGATTGAGTATCACAAATAGATTATAAAGCCCTACTTAAGTGTGTGGATTCACAATTCGGATTTAGACATGGGTAATAGTGTGTAGGTTGGGATAACCAAAATTATGGGTTCAGGCTAAGTAGGTAATTTTTTTTGCAGGTCGCAATAGATCTGACTGACTTTTTGGTTGGTCTGCAATCATTTTTTACATATAACTAATGCGTTAAATATTTAGATATGATTTTAGAAACTATTTTCTTACTATAATAGTTGAAATCGAAATATTTGAATAAAGCAAATTAGGCGGTTGTAAGCATAAAAAAGACCGTTTGGGCGGCTTCAAGTTGTTCTGTTTTGAGTTAGATTTTTTCTTTTTGACTTTGCTTGAGATAATACATAACCCAAATCGACCATTTCCTTAGGAAATAAATGGGTAGAAGTTTCCACAGCTCCTTTGGAGGGTAGAAAAAGTAGTTGTTCAAAGTAAAACCTAATGTTGGAATGAGGTACAATAGAACATCAGATGTATACTAGCGAATGAGGATTTTCCCCTCACACATATGCACACAATTCTCATTAACTAATGATTCTGGAAACGGCCCATCTACTCTACACATTTTCTTGATAACCTAATAATCCATTAGTCACTACACTTTTATGAGCATTACCTTTACCATGTTGAACGTGTCTATTGATATCCTAGCGACACTACTTGTTGCGGTCATGTACATGTAATTATGGTTTAACCTCAGCCAGCAAACACTATTCAAGGAGCCTATTTGCCTTATTCTCTGGTTCATGACCTTCTCGCTATTTATTCAGTTTGGGGTTAGTGGACCTGTTTGATTATACCATTGGTCATGTTTTCCCATTATTATCGAAGTTTTTTAAGATTTCTTACTGTTGCAATTTTCTTATCTGTCTGTGATGGAAAGTAGATGAAACGCGCCATATTGACTTGATTAGCGAAGTGACTACCTACATACTACTTGTTAGGTTCAAAATGTGACGACATTTACGGGATTTACATTAGTATAATAGATAGCCAATATGCAGGTACTAGATATGTAATATATGTATAGTTAGGCGTGTTGTAAGGCTATATATACCCTCCTAGACTCTCCTAGGGGGGTGAGGCTCATTTGTATGTGTGTGAACCATTCCAATCTAATAAACACACACATCTTTCCCTTCCTCTCTCTACTCTCTCACTACATCTTCAATATGTATTTTGATCATTTCTTACAACCAAGACCATCATATTCGTGTAGGATCTTGACATTGTTGGAGACCTACTATTTATCCATCTGCTTCTTGACTTGATTTCATTTGTGATTTTCTTGTTTAAATCTAAAAATTTGGTCAAACTCTTTACTGTTGGATCTGTTCATGACATAGCTCATGTACTTCCCATAATCTGGCCAGTGGTTTCTATTGTCAAGTATGGCCGCTGAGTGGATTGATTAAATGTCGTTTGAATGACTTTGCTTTCTTGTATGTTGTTTTGTGTTCTAAACTGACTTCAGTTGTTTGGTTTGGCTTTGGAGTTGACCGCTCATGGTCTTAGTTTGGTTTCGTTGTCATTTGCTGATATCTTGCTGCTGTTGGTATAGTTATCTCTTCTTGTCTTGTTGCCTTTCTTTATTGGCTTCATCCTTGGTTGTTTGTGTATGTACACATTGAATGAATTATAATCAGCATCAAAGCACAACCGAATTTTATCATTTGCTTGTTCTTCTCACTCCAATATTAAGTTGATCTAACGACATGCTGCAAGTAGGAGTATATGTTATATTGTAATATCAATAGTTGGTCTTTGTCGGCTTATTAGGAAAATGAATGATTTATTCCAAGTCATCTCAATCCCTCATATATTTTAATGTCAAACATTTTATTCCGTTCAGTTTTCTTAAGCTCGGGCTGACCCAGTGCAAAGGAAAGAACCTGTAATATTTATTGTATTATACTATTATTCCTTATAGGCTTTGGAATCTTTCTATATAAATAAAGGAATTGAATAACTCTAGAAGTCAAGTGGTCTTTATCTTATAGGTTGTCGTGAAGCTAGTAGTGTAAAAATTACTACTTTTGAGCTCTATAAGCTCTGCTGATTGTAGGCATTACTAATGTAAAAGCTTGATACTGCAAAGAAAAAAAAATACGTTAAAGGAGTCGAAGGAGAAATCATTGGCAGCTTTATATATCATATCACGCTTATAAGCTGATCTCTCTGGTTGTAATAGCTGTTAAGAATTCTTCTTCAACCTCTATCTTCATCAAGGCTGTATTTTCTATAGTTTCTACACCAATTTGCTACAATTAAATGCATCTATAGACAACTAAACTGACTTTTAAACTACTAACTCTAGGAAACGTAAAAGATAAAGACCAGTTGACTTTCTAGAGGTATATCATGAATCTATTTTTGAAATAAGCTTTCAGAAGTTTTTAAGAACCTTTAATACTTTATATTCTTTTTGCCACCTCAAGCGGATCTGTCTGGTCTCTTATAGTTTCCCTTACGATTGCTGGTGGACCGGTCCATTTGTGAACATGACGCGACTGACAGAAATGTGACTCGACAACTCATAGATACGCTTCCCTCTTGATAGCTTTGACAACAAGTTGACAATCATCCGATAAACGAACTCATCCTTGAATGACAACTTATCATTTTTATCATCACGTGGTCCAAAGAAAGCATGGATGATGGATCAATAATATTCCGACATTCGAGCCGATGATAAGTAACTTCTAATCCAAAGTTGACCCCAACATGTGAAAAGGCGACAAAGCTTGACGCTCAACCATTTGTGTGACTTCTTTTTTGGGTAACCATGGTTTCTGACTTTTTGGCCGACTAATCCACGGGGTTTGAACCCACCGCCACACGGACTCAAACCAGGTAAAGCCCTCCCTTTTTAGGAAGTTGGCGTGGCCACTTTGAGGTTGTTTGCACCTAGGGGAATTGAGTTGAGACCTCACACATATTAGAGTGATAGCCACAACTCCCTTTGCCACTAGGCCACCCTTGAGTGATTATTTGTGTGACTTCCTAACAGTGAAATACCTCTCTAGCACTAACGATGTTGGGGTTATAATGCTAATTAATTTTCCCTATTTTGTTTGTATTAGGTATATCTAAAGAAACACGTGTATCACTGGAATATCTCGAACCATGTATTTTGACCTAAAAACACATTTTATCACCTTATCCCAAATGTATCATGATATAGGTTTTAAGAGATTAATGTTCCTTAATCCACTCTTAGGCCACATGCTTCCTTTGACTTGCACACTTTGCTTTATCATACCATCACGCGATTTTCTTTGCTTACACTATCACTTCATAAGAAGCGCCTTTGCTTCTCCACCCTGGTAGATAGTTTTATCGAGATGTGTTTGGCATTTCTTCTATTTAGGTGCTGTCTGTTGAAAAAAATAAGAAGGCACCAAGCTGCTTATTTTTCAAGTGCTTATTATAGAGTAAAATTAGCATATAAGCAGTCTTATCCAAACACTCAAGTAATTATTTTCTTAAAATAAGCGGACAAACACTTAAATAAGCAATCCCAAACACCCTCCCAATCTTGGCGCTGTTGTAATTAAATTTCAACCTTCCGCTGTTCAAAAAAAAAATTAAATTTCAACCTTCCATTTGCGTGTTTAGAACTATATCAAGGATGGATTGTTATACCGGAGTCCTTGAACAACTTTTTATCCATGTGGTGTGGTGTGGTGTTAAAAAAAAAAGGCAAATTTTGTGTTTTTTGATTCCTTTTATGCTTGCGTAAACGGGACATGGTTGAGGAGGGGGGTGGGAGGGGGTGTCAAGTGGGGGGGGGGGGGGGGGAGGGGGTGGTGGGGGGGTACTGTGCTTTTTTTTTAGTCTAGAGGTTCTACATTTTTAAAAAATTGTGTGCAGCTTAAAGAGCATCCTTTATAATTTCTATATTTAGAAACTTCAAAAGATCATATTTCTTTAATTACACTTTTTGTATCATAGTTTTAGCAATTGGATACTTTTGAAGAATATTAGGAGTTATGCAAATCTATGTTTAAGACTAAAAGCCAGGCCTGTGCATTTTGAAATTAGCTGTGTAACTAAGAATATTTAGGTGGAATTAGTTGTGTAAGGAGTGTATTGAAAGTGAAATTGTGACATTAAGTAATCAGAATCACATAATCAGCTACAATAAGACGGAGTCTTGCAGATAGTGTTTGGATGTGCTGGTGCTTAAATTTGTAATAATCTTACTATCTTAGATAATCATATTTGTAAGTGCTGTTAATTATCTAAAATTAATTATATGACCCCTATATGTAATTATATAATCAGATGCAAATCTTTTCATCTGAACACTGAAATTCACCATCAGATTCCAAAACGCAAATCCTAACTCCCCTTTTATATGTTCATTTTGAGCAAACCTTAAATGTTGAGTTTACTTGAAGATGTAATCTGTTGCTCTAGTATGCAGCTATTTCAGAACATTATGGCATATGCTTGTATCTTGTGGTGTTTGGATTTGGTAGCACATTTATATTAATGTATACACGTATATGCTGTTTTGGACATAAATGTGATTTACACAAATATAATCTTAATGTGCTTTGGATGCTGTTATAACCTCTTGCAGCATTTTCTGGGCCACTACCAATTCAAAAGCAAAACACTACAAGACGAATGTAGCCCCGAAGGCAGGTGTCGAGCATCCATGTTTGCATTATTTGTGAAGGAAGAATTGGACTCATGGCCAGAACAGAGCCGTCGTGTCAGAAGCTGGGTGACAATTCCGGAAGCCTTTGAGTGTTGCCGACACTCATGGATGAGAGAAGCTCTAGAAAACGGGTTCAACAAGTGGAGTGATGATGGTATGATTAGAACAATGAAGGCTACAAACCAAGTTTCCAGTGATGCTTCTGATCGTAACACCTCGAACTAGGTCATACGCACCCTTAATGCACCTTAAAAACAAAAACCTGATTTTGGTGCCTTTTTTCTTGTAGTGTCTTGTGTTAGTTTTAAACTGATTCTGACCTATCTTCTTTCAACCCAAACTTTTAACTGTTTGGGGCGAAGTTTGTGAGTTTAAGACTAGATGACAGTTGAAACTACCATTTTTTTCGTTACAGTTTTCTTTACTTAGCCTTTTATTCTTGTTTTAGTTTTTTTCCTCGCAAATTACAGAAATGTACAGAGACTTTTGATTAGTCTTGGTGTGTCCGTGTAGCTTTGAACTATTCACTTAATTGCGGGTGACAGCATCGTTTTGCTAAGTAGTGTGTTGACTATAGGATATATCAAAACTTCCCTAGGAAGGAAAGTAGAAAGCTTTAATTAATCTGAAACTGTTGCAATATTTACAATGGTAAACATTAAAAATCGAAGTTACTTTTTTTTTCTGGTAGTTTTTTATAGTACAAAAAACTAATGTGTATTTTTGTATTTGTATATGTTGTAACCCTTGATCAAACCACACTATCTATGATCTGGCTCATAGTGTTTAGGGATGGCCCGTTGGCAATGGGCACGTGTACTTCTAACCCTTCATCCGCATTCGCGATTTTTCTTTTGCCCATAACCTGCTTGCCACCCATTTGTGGGTCGATTTATTCCCATGCCCATGCCCGCGGGTAAATCCGTGGGTTTGTGAAACGTAAAATTTACACACGTTTTCGAATGTTTTAAAAATCAAAATTGATTAGAAGGTGCATAAGTTGTGAGATATTAAACATGCACAAAATTAGTCAACTATCCATTAAATATATTACTAATAGCATTAATAAATACAAAAAAAGTATAAATTATACTTTTATGACTGATGAATTATTGTGTAATACTAATGGTTATTAATTCCCTAATACAAGAGTATTTTAAAACGGGTGTGAGGGGTTTATCCACGATGGGTATATATTACCCGCCACTCGTTGGTGGGTTCATTTTTTCACCCATGACCCACCCGTGGCAAAAAAGGACAGGGTTACCGTCCATCACGATAGGAGTACCTGCGGGTTATGAGTTTTTTCTCGTCCGTTATCATCCCTATAATGTCTGGATTTGATTTTTGTTAATAAGAGACACAAAAGGAGCATTGTTATACGCGTGACAAGTTTCTTCCAAGGGATATGACTAAAACCCCTAATATTTTGTGACGCACATTATAAATAGCATTCTTTTAATGCGAAAGAAGAGGAATGAGAAATAGCAGACAATATGTGCTCCAGGTACCTTTGATTCAAGTTCCGATCCATGTGATTTGAACATTTGCACAAACAAAATTGGTAAAACAGCTTTTTCTAATTGAATATTTCTACTAAGTTTATAGCTTTATCTTGAATTTTCAAAATTCTTGAAATCTAAATTTATACATGTCAAGTCTTGAATGGATTTATAATGGTTTTAATTTGGTTTTGGGTCTATATATGGTAACGTTGTAAAAGCATTAAAAAAAGAAAATAACTGTT
>BQNB010031409.1:0-16330 GCA_026074375.1 Tanacetum coccineum | reverse complement strand
TAAAGCCTTCTATTCCAAGTAACATTCACACACTTCATTTCACTTAGCAAAATCCAAGTAAAACCCTCTCCAGTCTATCCTAGCTCACGACTCAAACAACACACCTAAATAAATTCATAGTTTTGAATTCTCAAGTATTACAAGTATACAAGGGTTGATATTAGGCATATCTAAGGTGTTACAAATTGATTTGAAAGCTTGGGTATTGATTTATACAAGGTTTAATCAAGTGAAAAGTTAAGGTTTTCTTAGGGTTTTCTTAGATAGAAACTAGGGTTTCTTGGTTAATACTTGGGGTTTGATTGTTTGTATCATCTTCACTCATCATATTAAGGTCTTCTATAAACCTTAATCTTCTCAATATGTTAATTTCATGTTTTATATAATTCTTATATGGTTAATCATCACCTAGTTATATTTTATCATGTTTATAAAATATTACAAGTTTATGTAAACTCAAGAAATACTTTTTCATGGTAAATATGATGTTTAAAACACAAGGACATGTTTTGTTTAAGGATTTACAAGCAATTGATAATTTATATAATTATTGTTTAAGTTATGGTTAATTATTTATTTATAAAGTGTATATAAATAAATAAATATGATGGACATTTTTCTTGGATACTTTGGACTATATATGATGGACATAAACTCAAGGACTTAATTTATATACACGATGTGTAATTACATAAATTAGAGGACTTGTAGCAAATTTATTTAAGTTAAAAACTTATATAAAAACAAGTTTATGAAATTTTATAAAAACCTACTGTTTTAAATTCAAAAATATAATATTTATTTTATATTTTATAAAAATACTACATATTATGAGGATCGTAAGCATATAAAGAACTCGAAAATCCGAATTATAACGAAGGAGTTATGGAATTTACAAGTTTACAATAATTAATGTTTTTATAAAAAAAAATTTATAAAAAAAATGACTGTTCATAACAGAAGGTTTTTGGAAAATATATTACTTGGATAAAACTTTTAATTACGAATCCGTGCATATAAGGATCACTAAAAACGGAATAAGTTATAATGTTTATAAGATTACAAGGATTAAATATATAAAAATAATTTTATATAATTTATAAAAACAGTAAAAGTTACTGTTCATCAGTAGCCAAATTTTCTTAAATATAATATGTTGATAAATCTTCTTAATACGAAACCGTGGACATAAAGAACGTATAAAACGGAGTTAACACGAAAAAGATATAAAGTTTATAAAACCTCACTATTTTTATACTTATGCATTATTTCCTGACATGAATAGTGTTGGTTCGTTTTTAATAAAAACTTTACAAAACGATGTGGTATCACTTATATAATATTTATACATGTTTTTAACTTTATAAATATTATTTTACAAGACGATTAAACTATTTATACAATAACATTATATAAATAATAAAAACATTAAATCGAGTATTTTTAACAAATGATAAATTGTTAGACAAGTATACTATTTTTACAAATACAAGTACATGGATATTTATTTTTCAAAGTACAAATTTATATTGTTTAATTATATAAATTAAACAAACATGTTTTAGTGTGATGTAACTAGAGTAGAATTATATGTTTGTGTATAGTTATTCAAAGTACATTATACTCATACGACCTATATTTAATTAGGTTGCATTCGACTATACTTTAACGATTTCCATATTTGATTTATACATCAAATACATTTACTGAGGTGAGTTTATAGCCCCGCTTTTATACAATTACTTGATTAACCAACTTTGGTGATGATAAACATGCATTGTTATTACAATTGAACAGCAGTATACTTTAACAAATACTTAGTTTTTCTAAGTAGCATAACCACTATGCCCATGAATCAATGAACGGTAATTACTGGATTGTAAGCGCAATCTTAATGAATAGACTATTGGGATTGACATCGTGTTTATACTGCATTACGTATATTACTACACATGATTTATATATATATATATATACTTATCTTCTCCTAAGTATATTTTACACTTGTTTATATTGGAGTTAGCTATATAAATACTAGAACTTTTCTCAAGACATTACGAATCACATGATGGTCCAAAAACACTTACACCACTTTAACATATTATCTCGCAACATTTCACATTTGAAGCACGAATTTTAGAACTAGACTAATCTTATTACTCTTCTGATTTTGAAGATAATGACACCAAAGAAAAGAACCAAAAGATCATCACCAGCTACAACAACCACCACCACTACCCCTGTGACTGATGCCCAACTTAAAACACTAATTGCCCAAGGAGTTGCCGACATGTTGGTAGAACGTGATGCCACCAGAAGCAGAAATGGCGAAGACAACCATGATTCTGGAACGGGTGTAAGGAGATAAGCTCCTCTTGCTCGTGAGTGCACTTACCCAGATTTCATGAAATGCAAACCCCTATATTTTAAGGGTACTGAAGGAGTTGTCGAGTTGACTCAGTGCTTTGAAAGAATAGAAATTGTGTTCCGTATAAGCAACTGCACTGTGGAAAACTAAATCAAGTTTGCCACTTGTACTCTTCTTGGAAGTGCTCTAACGTGGTGGAACGCCTACGTTAGGACTGTTGGTCAGCCGCTTACGGTATGCCATGGAAAACACTCATGAAAATGATGACCGACAAATACTGTCCTCGAAATGAGATCAAGAAACTGGAAATGGAGATTTGGGATCTGAAGGTGAAGGGTACTAACTTGACGAGTTATACCCAATGCTTTCAGGAATTGGCTTTGTTGTGCGAGAGGATGTTTCCCGAAGAGTCTGATAAGATTGAGAAGTATGTCGGTGGTTTGCCGACATGATTCACGGGAGTGTGATGCATCTAAGCCTAAGACAATGCAAGATGCAATTGAAATTGCAACTGAACTAATAGACAAAAGATCCGCACTCTTGCTGAACGTCAAGCTGAGAACAAGAGGAAACTTGATAACAACAACCAAACTCAACAACAACCTCCCAAGAAGCAAGGTGTGGCTATAGCTTATACCGCTGGGTCTGGTGAAAGGAAGGAGTTTGCTGGAACTCTACCATTGTGCAACAAGTGCAAGTTTCATCACAATGGCCAGTGCACTGTAAAGTGCGCAAACTGCAAGAGAGTTAGTCATTTGACCCGAGACTGTAGGAGTCTTGCTGCTACTAACAATTAGAGAAATCCCACTTGCTATGAATGTGGGAATCAAGGGCACTACAGGAGTGATTGCCCAGAGTTAAAGAACCAAAACCATGGAAACTAAGCTGGAGGTACTGGAGCACATGGAATGGTGCATGCCTTAGGAGGAGGAGAAACCAATCAAGACCTTAACAACATGGAGAATGATATCAATGCTTAGACTCTATTTCCTTTAAGAAATTCTTGTTGTATTTTCTCTTAAATTTCTGTTGTGTTGTACGAATGATTTCAAATTATCTATCAAATCAATGTGTTGTGAAAATTTTGTCAAATTTACTTTAATTCTCTACTTATTTATATAAGCCACTCCCACAAATATTATGAAATTATAACATTATTTTGACGAAAATGAGCATCGCATCGTTAACCCTCAAATATACATAGCTTGATCACCTATGTATAATTCAGGAAGGACCATGCCCATGCTGAGAGTAGTCACCTTAAAACTTCTTGTCAAGAAACAATTTTTTATTTATATCAAGTTTTGTGTGTGTATTCATAAAATGTATTTATCACGAGGAACCAAACTAATAATCATAATAACTAAGTAAACTCTTACACCACCTTACTATATAAAGTCGACATCATTTAAAAAAATGTTATAACTGACACGTTAAGCCGAAGGGAACGAATAAGCCCACTAGAAGCCGAGCCTTGGTCGCAACAATAAATATTAAACCAACGTCACTAATCTTGAACGCTCAAGTTAAAGCAATTTAGAAGGGGAATGCAAACGAGTTACTAAGCATGGTAACAAAATATTCGAAAGACATAAATAAAAATAACAAATAGATTTGTTGCCACAACATCCGTTTATTATCTTAGAAATAAGATTACATAAGAACAAAAAGGAAATACAAGTTTTATTACAACCCTCCCCTAACAATAATATCTATTCCTTCCAAAATAGATCCACGCCAATTGCTAGGACAATGATCGGTGCGAGGAGCGCTAGGATTAAGGCCAAATACTAAAAATCTTCTTCGTATGGGACGTAGGAAAGATAAATGCCGAGTGCTATCGCGCTCATCATCGCCACGAGTGTAATGATATGCAACATTTTTGAGGATTGGATAAGAGAAAATTTAAGTGAAAGATTTAGTGTTATGTGGAGAAATAGAGGATAAAAATTTGGTATTTAAAAGGAGGGAGTGACCGTTGGGGTCACTGTTCATAGCCGTTGGGACACTGTTCATGACCTGTTTCCATAGACCCCCGTTAGAAGCTCACAGTTCACAATAAAAAAAACCCACACATCTTCATTAACACCATTCCGGAAGTACTTCCAAACTAAAATTTGGACAAAAATCTTTTAACACGGGGAGACTGTAACAATTCAAATTTTCACATCTTGTTACGTCAACAAATATTCAACTATTTATTTTAAGCTTCTACGCGTTTACTTAAAATATTCATCGTTTAGTTAAATCGCAGTAACTAAAAATCAACAATCAACGAAACAGGGCACCAAACAAATAAAAGTTACGACAAAGACAAGCAATCCTAATTCTAGATTTACATGAGAAAGTAATAAATAACTTTCTATATCTTTATATTATTGATTATATGCGCTAAAATGTTTACGTTACACAATAACAAAGACATTTCGAAGGGCAATCCCAGAAACGCACACCAATAACCTATCTATCTACTCAAACCTAAATCAACTCCACAATAATACCTAAAATCCAAAAATTAAACATTTTCACATATATAATACACACTAAAAATCCGGCTTAAAGCGTAGAACAACCAAGATTATTGACTTTTATGCAATTGGGCATGCGTGTTGATCAACTAATATCGGGCAAAGCAATCTACTTACAAAACTATCAGCCAAACTTTCTTACACAAAGAACTCATAGATACCCTTATCTGCCAATTCTCCTCCTTACAACACAACACCATCCGCCAGCGCCATATGGCCTTGTAAGAATTACTCCACCCAACCCCTAAAACCATGTGGATTCGGTTTGTGGTTATGATTAGATATTTGTGTATAAATAGCCTTTTAGATCTGACTAACTTCATCACATCTCACCATTTCTACAAAGCAAATCAAAGCAGAAAATCCTCTACTAGAACACACCCCTAAGACCCCACAGGCTCAAAAACCCACCCTTATACAATTTATATTTTTGATACTCTCAATAGTATAAAATACACAATGTTGAATCTAGGCCGATAATCTAAGAGTTCACATTGATTTTGGAAGCTTGAGGCTATAGGTTTTATAAAGGTTTTTATACAATGAAAGATTTAGAGTTTTTCAAGTTAAAGTTAAGCTGTTTTTATATAATTATTGTAGCGGGTTAATACTGTGTTTTATTGTTTTAGTATTTTACTTCCACGTCAACATCTTATTAAAGTTCTTACTATAAACCTTAATCTCAATCAAATCATGTCATATTCATATTTTATATAATATGTTATATGGCTTAATCATCATTTAGTTATATTTTATATGTTTTATGAAAATTCATTTACAACAGTTTATGTAAACTCAAGAAAACATGTTCAGTATAAATGCTATGTTTAAAACATAAGGACATTTATTTTGTTTAATGGATTCTTACAATCAATGGACGATCACATTTATATTATATTGTATTTAAGTTTATGGGTTAATTATTATTGTATAAGTGTAAAACAAACAAAAATAGATGGCCATTTTTCTTTGGGATACTTTGGACTTATATATGAGCGACATAAACTCAAGGATTTAAATTTATATGCAAGACTTAATTACATAAATTAAGGACATGTCTCTACAGAATTTATTAAAGCGATTAAAAAACTGTAAATAAAAACAATCTTCTTACTGCAAATTTTATAAAAATCACTAACTATTTTTAAAATATTGAAAATATAATACTCCATATTTTAATTTTATAAAATACAACTACGTATTATGAGATCGTTAAGCCATATAAAAACTCAAAAAATCCGAATTAATAAACGAAGGAGTTAAGAAAATTACAATTTTAACGATAATATAATGTGTTATAAAAGAATACAAATTTATAAAAAAAGTTACTAACGTTCCATCAATATAAGTTATTTTGTAAAAATATTACTTGAGGATAGAACTTTTAAATTACGAATCCGAGCATATAAGGAACACAAAAACGGAACGTTAAAAAACGAATGCAAAAGTTTATGATGCTATATAAGATTAAAGGATTAAATATATAAAAAAAAGTTTTGATATAATTTAAAAAAACAGTTAAATAGATTACTGTTTCATCATAGCTAAATTTTCTTAAATACTAAAATTTATTTGATAAATCATCTTAATACGACACCACCGGGACATAAAAACGAATAAAACGAGTGTAACAACAAAAAAAGATATAAATTTAAAAAACCTTATCACTATTTTTATAGTGCATGTGCACTATGTTCCTGACATGAATAGATGTTGGTTCGTTTTTATAATAAAAAATTTACAAAACGACTGGGTACATCACTTAATAATAATTATCCCTTTCTTTAACTTTATAAATAATTATTTTTAACAAAACAGATTGTAACCTACTTTATACAATACATTATATAAAATAATAAAAACATTAAATCGATATTTTTAAACAAATTATAACTTGTTGGCAACAACTATAAATATTTTTTAACAAAATACAATTTACATGGACATTTATTTATTGCAAATTATAAATTTATCATTGTTTAATATATAAATAAACAAACAAGTTAGCGTGTGATGTATATATATAGAGATTATATATTGAGTTAGTTATTCAAATTACATTTACACTCATCCAAACCGACCTATATTTATAATTAGGTTCATTACGGTACTAAACGTATACGATTTCCAAAATTTGATTTATACAATAAAATGATAACCATTCCTATTGTAGGGAAATTCATTACCATAGCCCGGCTTTTATACAATTACATTCGAATTTACAACTATTGGAGTGAAGAAACAGCCTTGTCTCTTTACATTGGACCGCAAGTAACAACTTTTCATACAAAATTTTACAGCTTACCTAAGTACTATAACCCACTATGCCCATGAATCATGAACTTTTTATTACTGTAATGTAGACGCGGAATGTTATGAATAGACTCTAATATTCGGGATTGCGATATCCACTTCGAGCAGTGAAATATTCGCTCACTATAGTCTTCCGTAGTACCGAAACGACGAATGTAAATCATGTCGGAACAGATTATGCGGATGTTGCGGTTGAACATCGACTCGGAGCAATATTCTAGCATAAGTTTCATACACATAAATGTTTACATTCGTATCATGACTATAGGGAATCGTAATTACTTTTGATACTGTATTCCTTACTTATATCATACACTTGGAAATCTTCGCGTCCTACTTATTATACATACTTAAACCTGTGAATTCACCAACTTTATTCACCAACTTTATGTTGACGTTTTAAAGCATGTTTTTTCTCAGGTCAATAAGGTACGAGACAAGGATACATTGGTGGTCGTTATTTTAGATGTCATTGTATAAAGATTTTGAAACATTACATTTTGGGGATATTTGTTATGTTTTAAAATCTTTACATTTACAAGTGAACATGTTAAGCCGTTGTGATTTTGTAACAAGCATTTTCAGTTATTCTAATGTATCAGTTTTTCAAACTACTCATATAGAGGTCGTTCTCATATCTTGTGCTATTGATCTATGAAGTAACACTCTCAGACCCATATTCCTCTGCGACCCTATTTGGGGGTGTTACACATTGACTCCATACGTGGTTCATCCACGGACCAGCTTCTCTTGGAGTATGCTTTTGGCTTGGCTCGTGCTAATTTAACAAAGGTAGCTAGCTATGTTGTTTCCTCCGGAGGTCCCAGAGGAGACTATACCTCATCATGTCTCCCCCAGTTTAGTATTGGCATACTCTGGGTATGTCATTGCAAGACTTCACTAGATGTTTTCCCTCGGATGTAGTTTGTTTATAAGCGCCTATTTTCTTCTTTCTTTCTTTATCTTTTTTCTCTTTTTTGTGCCATAAATGCCGCATCAATGCTTTACAGGGTATTTATGGTTTATCTTTTCGAAGTCCAGCTGTGCTAGCTATGCTAGTATTTTACTAACATGGCCTCTTCTTGGACAAGTATTTTCTTATGATGTGGCTCGATCGGAGGTGTACACGACATCGGTCTGCTAGGCTTTTGTCACCGAAACATCACCTTGCTTTAGATTCTTCCCTTTTCCTATAAACAGTCTCTTCCTTTCTCATTTTACTTTTACTCGTTTCAAAGCAAAAAAAAACACATATCCTCCGGAGCCAGTATCCTTATTCGGCTGCTACCCTGTCCTCTGTGGGCCTTGCTTGGTCTTTCGCTATCCTAGGCTCCTTCTTTTGTAGGTATCGTCATTTCTTTCGTATTTTCCTATTTTCTTTCTTTTAGATATGGCTAAAAAGGACATGGATCGATACCACTCTAGGCTTAGTCAACCTGATCTAATGAATTAATAAAAAGGTATAATATCCCTAAGGATCTTCGTCCACGGCTTCCTCCCTCCGATGTCGTTATGTCAGAGCTTTCGAACGATGTTATAGGTATCTACCATCGGATGTTTGATTTCTCCAAAGTTAGGATCCATTTTTCTACCTTCCTCTTATCCTTTATTAAACATTTCAAATTTTACTTTTCTCAACTTGGCCCTTGTAGCCTGAACAAATTGATCACTGGTAGTAGTTTTTATATACTATAAAATATATAATAATATTTCAAAAGAGCAATTAAGAACTTTCCTAAAGTCTCCCTTAAGAAAAGCTCACTCTAAAAGATATATATAATATATAACGCGTATATTTAACCGGGAAGAATGATCACCCGGGTCGTTTCCCCAACGACTTGTGAAATTGAAACCTTGCTTTAGCTTGGATTATGATTTGAATGAGAGAAAAGATATTTTTGAGTATCTATAACTAATAAATAAAAGCAACAATTAAAATGAACAATTAAAAGTAATTAAACACTTAAACAAATTAACGGGAGCAAATAAAACGCGACAAATAAGCAAATATACTAAAATTAACTCCTAAAAATGTAAACTAAATTTCTAAACCTAAATTAGGACAAAAGAAAATTTTAAGAAAAGGAAAAACATTTTTTTGATTATTTTTGAATTTATTATGAATTAAAAACTATTTTTTTTTGTAATTTTAAAAGTTATTTTTCTATTTTTTATGAATTTTCTAAGATTAAATCTTACGAAAAATGATTAAAATTAAACTAATTAATGGAAAATTATGAAAAATTCAGGAAAAATCATAAATGCAACAAGGTTTACTAGAAAATTAAGAAAACTTACCCAGCTAAACAAATAAGCTTCTAAATGGTAACAATAAGCTACGGCTTATTATTCTTAAAAGGAATTAAGAAAGTTATAAAAGGGAAGTGTGTACAAGAGCTCACGGATGAGCTATTGTAGCACACTTGGTTAACACATTGAGTAAATGAACAAGAGGTCGTGGGTTCGAGGTCTGGCAACACCCTTTTTGCACTTTTTTTTATTTTTGAAAACCAAAAGCTAAAAATGAAAGAAGACACTTTTTTAAGCCTTTTTAATAAAGAAACCTTAAGCTGAAAACCAAGAATAAGCTCGTAAAAAGCTGCTTAAGAAACTGACCACAGAAAGTAGGCTTTTGAGCTTGAAAAAAACTTATTTACACTTAAAACCTTGCACACACTTTAATATAAGCTCAAATGTAAAAGCAAAAGCTGATTCTTAAAGCTAATAATGCCTTCTATCTAAATGCAATAAGCTAATTAACTAGGTAACACTAAAAGCCAACTAAAATTAATGATTAAAGGAGTAAACTCATAGATAAGCACAAAATACTCAAAAATCAATTAAGCTGATAAGCTCAATAAGCTAAGACAGAGGATGAGCTTATGAGAACTTAACAACCTAACTATAAGCTATGAATATAAACCCTTAAACTAAATCCTATAAGCTAGAAATTCAATTTAAAAACTAATTTAAGTCCACTACTGTTTTTGGTCTTTTGAGTTTTTATGAATTTTTAAAAGCAAATGTACCTTGTAAATTAAACTAGGAATTGTAAAATAAGTTTAAAACTAAATTAAGCTATAACTAATCTATGAATCTACTGAATTTTAGAACCTAAGAACTTCAAACACTAGCTTAACTTTGACCCTAAACCCCTGCAGTTTAAGACTGCAGTGGTGCTTTTCATGATGCAAATGACAACTTGGTGAAACAAAATTGCAGGTGACCTCTTCGGTCAAGCCTACAATGAACACTCCTATTGAGTGTGCTTTAACACAATGCAAACACAAAAACTAAGCCTAAGAAGCTTAGATTAAATTTTCACAATCAATTAGCAAGAGCAAGCTCCCTTGGTGCTGACATAATCTAATTAAACCTTAACTTTTTAGTTTTTAAGATCTAAACTCTAAAAATGCCTTAAAACTAAACATAAGAGATAATGAAACTATCCCAAGCAAAATTTACAAATCACTTTGACATTTAGAGGTCAAAGTGATTAAATCCAAACACCCCTTTAACTAATGATAAATTTCACTTAAGCTTAAAACTAAAAATCCAATTAACTAATCCTTATTACCAGATAAAAATTAGCTTATATTAGACTTAACAAACATAAATCAATCACTAATTAAGCTGAGATTAAAGATCTACAACTAATGCTAACTAATTTTTTTTTGTTTTTATGATTTTTTTTTAGACAATTAATGAAGTACTAAGATCTAATCTTCCTAAGCTAAAAACAGATTAACAAAGATGATTAATAAGCATATTAACACAATAATAAGCACTAATAAGCAATCAGATAAAGCAAATAAGCAACTAATTACAACTAAGCTAATTTAAGCTAGAAAATTATGACAAGGAATTTAAATGGGAACTTACAAATTGCTTCAGCTTAACACTTAAATAGCTAGAATAAGAACAAATAAGCACTAATTAGCAGGCAGATTAAGCAAATAAGCAGTTTTACACTAATAAGCAATTATTTAAGCTAAAACTTAAATGACAAAGGAATATTAAAGAAGACTTACAATTGGCTTCAGCTTAACAAAATCTAATAGCTTTAGAGCTTTTCTACTAGCTCTAGCTTATCCATATGGATAAGCTAGTATAAGTCCTTGGGATCCCTTCCATTTTTGGATCCCCTTCCAAAGCTTAATAGTCCAAAGAGTAAATGTGATTAAGTTTAACTAATTTTTTTAAAGCTATAAGTATGATTAAACGTGTTTAATAAGCTCAATAGCAAGCTGTTTAGACTTGAGAAACTATGAAGAGCTTATTAGAACAAATGACATGAAAATTGTGAGCTTATGACTTAAAAACAACTTATTAAAACTAGAAACAAGGATTACTAAACTGATGATTTCATTAACTTTCAAAACAGATTACAAAGCTTGAATAAAAGAAATTACAATTACTTTTAAAAGGAAAAAATACATTTAACATAAACTAAGCTCAATTCTACTACTACTCTAAAACGGGAAAAGAAGATGAGCATGTGTGTGTGAGTGAGGGCCTATTTATAGCCTCTTATAGATCCTTCTAGGCCTTGCCCTGCTGCCTACGCTCCCATCAATCACATACGTACATTACGTCAATCATTGAAGGATGAATTCGAGCCGTTAGATCACTTAACTATCTCACACGGATTACCAGCGTGGCAATCCATGATTGAGACGTTTGTGTTTGTCTTGTGACTGATTGTAGTGTAAAACCCACCATTCTTGTGTGCTTCCTCAAATCCATGTGGCTTAATTGCAAGGCTTGACTAATGAGGAGCCTTGATATGACTGATTTAACCCTGCCATCTTGTTAATGATCCCATGAATTGTCCTTTGTACCCTCTAATTGTGAAAAGCCCCATGATTTAACTGAGGGTTAAATGGGAGAGACGGGTGAACAGTGAAAACTGTTTTTCCCGCTCTTTTTGTTTTTTTAACTGAAAAGGGTAATGTGAGTTTGAGGTAATTGCAAGACTAGCCCCTCTCTTTATTAAGTGTAAATGTAATACACAAACAAGTGTATTACATCTTTTAGTTTAGGCAGGAATGGTCCCTGGAGTTTAGTAAAAGGGAGATGGGCTTAGGACATTGGGCTTTTGTTTTGGGCTTATGATCCGGGTAGGGTTTTAAGGGAAAATAAGGGCCCATTAGGCCTTAGGGACCATTTGTGGAATTTTACAAATCTTGAGGTACTTGTATTGTAACTTTGGGGTCTTTGTCTTCTAGTGTTGACTTTGACTTTTTGACCAGAGTTGACTGAGGGTTGACTTTTCTGACTTTGGCTTCCGGCTCTTGCACACTCTTCCGTTCTTGTATCCGTGTTTGCCCGTTTTTGATGGTTTTCTTGTGATTTTTGTCTTATCCGTACCTGCACACACAAAACACAAAAACAAGTATATCTTTGCCATTTTAAGTGTGTTTTTGGTCATTTAGGGTTAATTTTGGTATAAACAGATATGTGTATTTTACACTTATCAAAATTCCCCAAACTAAACGATTGCGTGTCCTCACGCAATATTACATGCCTTATAACCAAATACCTCGAAATTCCCCAAACTAAACCTTTGAAAAGTAGCAAAGATTTTTGTTGAGAGAGCTAAGAGATCACAAGTTATAAAACACCCGAATTCCCATTTTCAAAACTTTTTCTCTTTTTTATGATTTTTCTTAATAATTAACTACCTAACTACAACTTATTCTTGTGTTGACATAATGTATTGTTTTCATTACCTTAGGGGTAACTTTAAGGATCATGGAACAAAAAGCACGATTAAGTGTCTAAAAGATAACTTCATCATTCCCAATTTTTCACTTTTCCCATACTAAGCTTAAAAATAAGATCAGCGTTAAACACGAGTTAAAAAGATTCTTAAAGACTACATATAATTACAACTGTGAAATTCACTTCCCGTACATAAATCATATAATTAAGTGTGTGCTCAAAATAAATTAAAAAAAAAAAAAAAAAAAAAAAAACCATTAAATTTCCACATATTTAAATAGTTATGAAATCCGACCAAGCTTTACACATGGGCCATATGGGCTAATATGTTAATCACTTAGTAAGATCACAACTCAAAGCAAACAAAAACCTTCTTAGCTAAGATATCGTTGGTTCACTTGTCCCATGAATGACTTTCTTCTCTAGCATCCCACAGACATCGGTAAGTGCTAAGTTTTTGAGAACCCATCCCGAGAATAATAACGAAACGCATGAACTTCCGATGAAAAAGCCCTTGCAATACTTTTGCAAATTTTTGTCAAAAGAATAACTTTGGTTTTAAGTAGAATGAAACATTTACTATATTATTTTTTAACTTGCACTTTAACATTACTTCTTACATTATTAGGCTAGGAACCGGTATCACTTTTCTTTCGACGACACATCGGCCACGCCTCTGACAAGAGTCCGTGTACTTATTATGATACCGACCCTAAATATACATCCTTCACCCTTTCTTTCGATGTCACATCGGGAACGAATCGACAAATGCCCATGTACTTTATTGCGATGGAGTTTGTATATAGTTTATTAATACTAAGGATATATAACATGCAACCATAGTTAAAGTCATGCACTATTATGTTCTTTTTCATCAATCATTTATTTTAATATTAATATAAATTCAACACATATAGTTTTTGCAAATAGAAAAAATTCATTTTAGAAAACCAAAGTATAAGCTTGAACCAAAATCTAATATTATTTATAATTGTTTTATTACAAATGATGTTGACTTCATCGATAAAGCTTTTTCTCTAAATATGTTGATTAGACTTTTAAGAGTAAAACTCTAATTTGTAAAAATTAAAGAGAACACGTATAATTAATCATTTTAAGAACTTCGGGGAAGAAAAACCACAAGTTATTCTTATAAGCCTTTAAGTTTTCCAAATAAACCTTGTTTAGCATCCTAACTTATAATCAACACTATCATCTCTTACTCTTTGCAATTTAAAATCTCTAATAAAGAGATTCGCAAATACTTAGCCTATATAAAATCCAACTCGGCATATTTAAAATCTACTTGAGATTAGCATAAGTCTTCATTTACTAATGATTCAAGTCTAGCATGTTTAAAGTCTACATGAGACTAGCACAAACTATCATCATTAATTGTTAAGGGTAAAAGCTAGAACTCAACACGTTCGATCGGGTCAAAAATTACTTTTTATTCTCACCAACGGAAAACCTACATTCGTGTCTTAACACTTATTTTTTTATACATTTTTTTTCATTTTTTCCTACAAATAAAAACTTAAAAATTTAAAATTTTTGCTATTTTTGTGGGAAAACGGGTACGTGAGAACAAAACAATAAGCAGGTAACATCAAATCGATAGATTCCCTCCCCAAACTAAAACAAAACATTGTCCTCAATGTTTAAGGTCGGGTTCTACGAAAATCTAAGCCGTTTATGAATTATGCAAAGATAGACGTTAATCGATAAGATGAAAGGATATCGGATTTCCCCAAACTATATTCAAACAAAGGACAGGAAGCTCGAGTGAAACGGGACACAACACCAAACACGAGAGTCTTCAAAAATTGTTGGGTTCATCCTGCAAAAATCACAACAAACAACAAACAACGGAAACCAGAAAAGGCTAGCCTCAACACAACACATTAGTTAGAAAATAGAAAGAAGAAAGAAAATGGATAAGCAACACAACAAACAACGAAAAGATTGGTAAGAGGCTAGCTCTCAAACACATCAAACCTTTATTATTTGATTAATAGACGATGGTATAAGCATGGGGTGAACTCCCACGAAGCTGGTTGTTTTTGTTCACCGAGTCGCAAGGCTTGACTAGATCCTGAATTCATTTCGTCCTTTAGGGAGAGAAAACTTTAGAACAAGAAACTTTCGTTGAAAATGCCACCGGCTCTAGATAAGAAAATGGAAAGGTGATGATGCCAGGGTCAAAAATGGTGTCTTCACTCCCGAAGGAGAAAAATGAAGAAATGAAGGTCAAATCTGAAACAAGGGTGGGAAGGGTGGGTAAAATATCGGCCATAAAATCATGAGGTTTAGAAACACCCTTAAACACTTTGGTTATCAAAATACCCGCTTCGGGTTCAAGACATTTCTCAACATCCGGTGGTTCCGGTGGAGGACGAGGAGATGACGGTTCTTTGAGAAATAAGAGAGTCCCGGAGGAAATGTTCTCTCTTAAATTCTTCTCCAATGTTACAAGATTTTTATCATGAATGGCATGATAAACTAGTATACCTGGTTTGAATACTTTGTCCTCGTTTCCGAGAGAATTCAAGGTAACACTAGCCGACAACTCCGCAGTGAAAGGCGAGTCGGAATCTAACAAAGGAGGTGGTAAAATACTTGAGTCGGTGGAATCAAGTGCAACGGCTAAGTCCTTTTTTAAATCCTTTGGTTTGGAAAAATGATCATTAAAATCAATTGGATTATCAAAAGTGATCCTAATTGGCATAACAATGGTATGGATTGGAACATCACTTGAAACGTCGTCATCTTTCATCTCAACTTCTTGAGGAAGAGGTTTTGGTTTTTTATGTAAGAACGTTGCTAAAAGACAAATTATCTTCTTCATTATCGCAATTCGATTCATTATTCTCCATACAAATCTGACCAACGAGAAAAATATCGGCGTCTTCCATGAACAAACCTTCTCTCCGGTGAGAGTAGGGGAAGTAGGATTGCTACTTGAAACTTCAAGGGTGGGAGGGAGGGTAAGATCATTTCCCGGTGGAAAAGGACTCACGGGGAAAAACACTTACTGACGGGGGGAACTAACTTAGGTTAGCAACAAAAATCGAAAAGTTACACTATCTACCCTGAGAATCTACCCCGATAACAAGCTAAGGCCCGAATTAAGGTGAAATTTGAAAAGTGCTTAAAATGAAAAACTCAAAGAAGCAAAGTTATAAAGGAAGCTAGTGGGAACAAAATTAATAAAAGCTACTAGGACTGAAATTCACAAATAAGCTCACTCAAAGAGCTTATCTTTAAGCTGTTACAGAAAGGAGGGCTTATCCCTTGGTTTTAGAAAATAAGCTATAAAAAACTCAAAAATAGATCAAAATGAAAAAGGAAAGAAGTTCTAAAGAGCTTATGATAAGCTTAATCTATAAATGAAAAG
>BQNB010031408.1:28288-54010 GCA_026074375.1 Tanacetum coccineum | reverse complement strand
CGCGTTCCGACGTGAAAATAATTAAATTATATTTAATTATCACGTTTTATTAAATAAAAATAATTAATAAATTATTTAACAACTTATTCAAAAGCGTTTATTAAAAACATGAATACACAAATAAATAATAAGCAATTTAAATAAATGTTATAAAACAATGATGAAAACCAGTCATATAAATATCCATATTTCATGGAAAAATCATTTGGAACGCAATGGCGTAACTTTCGTGTTTTGAATCGTCCGTTTACTAGCCTAAACGAGTCCCGAACCATTAATTAACAAAAGTTACACCTTAAGCCCCTGTGAAAATATTTACAACTTCTACCCTAATCTATACAACACTTGCTACATTTGAATTATACTTTTATATATATATAACTATAACCCATTAGGGTTAGATCATTTTTAACCTAGCCCCCATCTCCCTCATTTACTTTTCCGGCGCCACTCCGGTGGGTTTCCGGCCACCGCCGCCGGCAGCCGCAGCAAACACCACGCCACCACAACCATCAACATCATCACCACGAATCATACCACCACCATCGCAACACCACTGCCACCAACGTCACACTATCACCCCCACGATCCCATCTAAATCATCACTACGGATCCACCAACATCACCATCTCCATCACCTCGTCATCGCCACCCTCTTCACCACCCCACGCCACACCACCTCCATAAACCACCCACAAGGGTGCGTTTGTTTTTGTGACCACCACAAGGGTGTGTTTGTTTATGTGGTTTACACCACACCAGGGTGCGTTTGGTTTTCATGACATAGGGTGCGTTTGATTTCATAGAAAAAGGGTGCGTTGGTTCAGGTTTGCACCAGCATAGGTTGCATTTGGTTGAGAAGGAACACCGAAAAGGTGCGTTTGGTTGGCTGTGTAACAGCCAAGGGGTGTTTGCTTATGGGTTTAAACAGCGAAAGGGGTTTCATAGTCTTGCGGGTGCGTTTGGATTTACGTATAAACAACCCATATAGGGTGTGTTTCGTTTTGCCTATTTTTAGTACGGAGTAATTAATTAGTATAGTTAGATATATATTAAAACGTGAATGTTTTATAACATGGATTGATTCAATTGAGGGAAAATAATTAACTTTCTTTAATGTGGAAAACATTTCATAAACGAATAGGTCATGCCGAGATTTTTATAAATAGCTACGCTTAGTAAATTGTTACAAATCTACTTTATTTATTATCTTGAAAATGTCTTAAGAATTATTAAATCGTGAAGACCCGATGATCGAAGGTAAACTGTAATTTTAGAGATTTCTTCAATCTAGTCCACAACTTTAAAACGTACCCTTATTTTCATCAAGGAACCTTCTACTAAATCATTTGGGGATATCCGGGCGCGTGTCGAATTATTTAGTTTCATTTATTTTTATCATCTTTCTTATATAATACTTGGAAAGTACTCCCTCCGTCCCAAAATTATTGTCCCTCGACAAAAAGCACACAGTTTAAGAAAAGTGCATTTATTACTGCTTTCTCTCTCTTACTTTTTGACAGAATGACAGTTTTACCCTTAACTAATTAATTAAGGTCTTCTATAAAGTTTGTAATAATAATTTCAAACAAGGGTAATATAGTAAACTTGATCAAATTTCCCTATCTATTTTTAGTATTGGACAATTAAACTGGGACATCCCAAAAAGGAAACGTGGACAATAAAAATGGGACGGAGGGAGTATTATATAATTAGACCATTTTATTTTAATTGTCACATTTTAGATGTAACACATGTCGTGTATTACATACGCTTCGAGTTATTCTTTTGGTTGTGTATCTTGTTATATAATTCACAGTATGAATTATATACTCGGTCAATTTTCATTATGTAATATATACGGAATATATTACATACTTTGTGTTTACTTTATGACTCATTTTGTTTAACCAACCACCAAACTATTACAACTTTAAATCTAAATCTTTTATCAACGTGTCGCGTTGATGTATTCCTTCATCGGAAAACCCATGTACAATATCCTAGGTTAGTAGAATATAACCGTTAAGATAAACCGCAACTTCTTGGTCGAGCCGTTCCAGTTTCCGTTTTGTTTGGCGCTTAATACGCGCTTTCCCGCCACGTTCTACAACATCGATGTGAGTTTATAGCCCCTCTTTCACTTGTTTTACAATTGCTTTACAAATCTCGGGGGAGAATACATGCTCATTACAACTTGTTTACATACTTGTTTACATACACATACTTATACTCATTTACAAACTCGGTTACTTGATTTATATCACACTCTTTCTACTTATGAATTTAAGTATTTGAAGCTGTTTATGAATACAATGGTTATTTCTTCATTGGACACAAGTGTTTTTGGTTATCATCTCCTGTTACGTTTGCCTAAGTACGATTAGACCACCTCCATAGACTTTAACTGGATTAGGTCGTGTCTGGAAGCCGTTGCATACAATAGTTTGATCATATTCTTAGCTACTTATCGCTTTGTTTAAGGTGAGTTCTTGTAGCCCTATTTTTAAACTCTTTTCCATTGGGGGAAAATGATACTCAAAACCTTCTTTTAACCACTTTTAAATTCTGTGCAAAAACCTTTTAAATTCTTTTGTACAATGATACGTGCCTATGATTGTTTGTATGAATGCTATGTGAATGCTATGCGAATACTTGAGATCTATGTATGTGAAGTTCCACTGGGAATTTTTGCACTGTACTATTTAGCCAACTGTGTAGCTCCAGCTGGTAGGCGATAGGTTCGGAGAACTATAAGCGCGCAGGTTAATTTGATATGTTGATTTGTGTTGGGTTACCCTGGTATGATATGATGATATATTGATATGATTGATATTTTAATTCCGTTATATGCGATATGCTTTCATATTGCACAACTGCCCACTCTTATATTCTAGCACAACAACTGGGTTTTTTTCCAAAAACCTACGAGCTCACCAACGTAATGTTGACCATTTCTAGTATCATTTTAAGGTAATGTGAATGATCCATGAAGCCAGGTTTAGAGACTTTTAGCAGACCTAAGTGCATCCATTTTGGATCTTATCATTGGAAGTTGCATCAAGACTATGTTTCAGTATGTCTATTTGTTTTCCGTTAGACTTGTATCCCTCCGGATGTGAGGTGTTGATCGTAATAAAATTTCTGACTATGTGATGTGGTTCAACTTATTTTGACACAAGTTCCATACTTGTTGTCGGAGGATGTTGTAACACTTGTTTAATGCATGTTAGTTTTCTCTATATTGACGCTTTGTGTTATGACGATCAATCCTCCATTATGCCTCGTGTTTCCGCCATAGTCGGGGTGTGACAGAATCTCAGTCATTATTTAATATATGTTTAAGCCCAAGTTAACTCGAGCCTGGCCCATTAGACAATACCATTCGACCCTTTAAAGCCTTAAGAGGCCGGCCCTTATGATGGTATAAATACCCTCTCCAAGGATGGAGAGGGTGTTGGTTCTTTCATTTGTAACACACACTTTGTTAAAGAATCCTCCATCTCTTTCTTGCACTACTTTCTCTCTCTAGCTCCTTCCTCTTTTTCTTATCATTAGATCTATGATGTGTGAAGTGATTATGGTTCGTACACGTAGTCGGTGGCTTATTTGAATGTCGCTTTCCCACTGTTTGCATATTGTTTGTTTTTTGTTTCATTGACCGAGGTGGATACGTGCTTCTGTGGTGTAGGGTAGATCCAGTTTGAATAATGGTTGGTTGACTAAGATGATACGTTACCTTATTTGAATGTGGCTTTTTATTGTTCTCGTGTTGTTTGGTTTACAAATCATTGAACGAGTTGGTTTATAAACATTGACGGTTAGCTTAGGGTAGATCCACTTTGAATAATGGTTGCTTGGCTATGATTGTAACATCCGGCAATTTTCAAAATTTTAAATGACTATTTTACCCTTTTAACTTCTCACGTCTGACTTGACTTTTTAACTTTTGGTCTTTTATTGTCACATAAAAACGATTACCGCGTCGCCGGTAATGTTTCGGAACATATTTAAATAATAAATCATATTTATTATTACATATCTCTCATGTGCAAATTTATTTTTAAATTATTTGACTTGAAAACGAGAAGATGTAGGTTATTCCTAAGCTGACTTATCAAAAACGACCCGCTAAATCACGTTTTCACGACTTGGACTCTAAAGCAATTTGATGTAAAACGACATTCCGGACAGCTTTTTATTTTTGCCTGAGACCCGAAAACAAGCAGAAAATGACGAAAATACCCTGGCAAAATTTTGAGAGCCGCACGCAACGCGTATCGACACAAAAATAATTAAATTTATATTTAATTATCACTTTTTATTAAATAAAAATATTTAATAAATTATTTAACATTTTATTTCAAAAACGTTTATTAAAAACGTGAATACCCAAGTTAAAGTTTATGTTACGGCTAAAACTTAACCGTGTTACTTATAATTAACAAAACAATTTAAATATAAACTTTATAAAATATTTTGGAAATGTTATAAAGTGAATACTCATTTTTATAGGAAAAATTATTTGGAAAACAATGGCGCAAGTTTCGTGTCTAGAACCGACCGTTAACTAGTTCAAACGAGACCCGAATCGATAGTTATCAAAACTACGTTAAAAATTTACACAATGACCCCTCAACTATTAGACTCTTGCTACAAATTTTAAGACTTGTGGGTATATAAAGCTCCAACTCACCATCTTCTCATTCATTATCACCCTCAACACACACACACACACTTATACAAAATCCTCTCCCCTCCATCATCAGCCGCCGCCGAAAAGTTTTCCCGTCATCTTCTCCGGCCAACTTTTCCTGCCACCACCCAACTGCCGCCACTTTTCGGCGAGTATTCCAGCGAAGCCACTTTTTCCGGCAAGTTTTCCGGCTGAGTTCTGAAACTCTCCCCGCCACCCGATCTATCTGATCTACCAGACCACGCGCCGCCACGCGCCTCACCTTCATAACCACCACCCACCGCTGCGCCACCTCCCATCCCCACCCCCACGCGACACCACCACCACCATCTTAACAAGCTCGTCACCCTCCATCTCCTGCCGCCACCATCGCACACACACACATCACACAACACACACACACACACACACCACACACACACACACACACACCACGATTTACAAAACAAACACACACACACACACAACACACACACGACACACACCACACACGCACACCAACACACACACACACACACACAACAACACACACACACACACACACACACACACACACACACACACACACACACAATGTTAATAAAGACAACACACACACACACACACCACACACACACACAAAAAAAAACACACACACATCACAGTCACACACACAAGAACACACACACACACACACACACACACACACACACACACACACACACACACACACACACACACACACACACACACACACACACACACACACACACCCACACACACACACACACACACACACACACACACACACCACACACACCACACACAAGACTACACACAACACCACAAAAAGACAAAACTACAAGAATAAAACACACACACAACACACACACCACATCGATTCTACCACAAAGAATACCACACACACACACACACACACACACACACACACACACACACACACACACACACACACACACACACACACACACACACACACACACACACACACAAATAATAGAACAACATCTAGAAACTTATACAAAATCCTCCCCCCTCCATTTAAATAAGCCGCCGCCGGACAGTTTTTCCGGCCACCGGCCACCATCAGCCGCCGCCGAAAAGTTTTCCGGTCATCTTCTCCGGCCAACTTTTCCGGCCACCACCCAACTGCCGCCACTTTCCGGCGAGTATTCCGGCGACGCCACTTTTTCCGGCGAGTTTTCCGGCTGAGTTCCGAAACTCTCCCCGCCACCCGATCTATCCGATCTACCGGACCACGCGCCGCCACGCGCCTCACCTTCATAACCACCACCCACCGCTGCGCCACCTCCCATCCCCACCCCACGCGACACCACCACCACCATCTTTACAAGCTCGTCACCCTCCATCTCCTGCCGCCACCATCGCGACCCACATCACCACCGAACACCGCCCCCACCACAGATCCACCGCCGCACCATCACCATCAACACCATACCACATCACCGTCCCCATCATCACCTCGTCACAGCCAACACCACGACGCCACCACCCCCTCATCGCCGCCACCACGGCTGCACCACAGCGGGTGCGTTTGACTGTAGTAACAGCCCAAGGGGCGTTTGGTTTTGTGGTTTTAAGCACTAGGGTGCGTTTGGTTTTGTAAATATCATCACCGAGGGTGCGTTGGGTTTCGGCTCAGACCCACCAAGGGTGCGTTGAATTTGGCAGCAAGCACCAGGGTGCGTTTGGTTGGCGGTTCACGACATAGGGTGCGTTTGGATCTGAGTTTATCACCGGAAGGGTGTGTTTGGTGTAGCAGAAAAACCATACAGGGGTGTTTGGTGTAGCAGAAAAACCATACAGGGGTGTTTGGGTGAGCAGGAAAGACCATAAAGGGGCGTTTGGGTGAGCAGAAACGCACTAAGGGTGCGTTTGGTTTAGCAGAAAAACCAATAAGGGTTCGTTTGGTTTATAAAAGAATCGACTAATAAATATAATGAAAGTTTTTATAAATATGAAATCGGATTAAATGGTGGTTTTGTGGTTAAACATACATGATATTCATTATCTTTGTTTTGTGTTTCATAGCCTTGCGGGTGCGTTTGGATTTGCGTATAAACAACCCATATAGGGTGTGTTTGGTTGTGCCTATTTTTAGTAATTAATTAGTCTAGTTAGATATATATTGAAACGTGAATGTTTTGCAACATGGATTGATTCAATTGAGGGAAAATAATTAACTTTCGTTAATATGGAAAACGTTTCATAAACGAATAGGTCATGCCGAGATTTTTATAAATTGCTACGCTTAGTAAATTGTTACAAATCTACTTTATTTATTATCTTGAAAATGTCTTAAGAATTATTAAATCGTGAAGACCCGATGATCAAACGTAAACTATAATTTTAGAGATTTCATCAATCTAGTCCACAACTTTAAAACGTACCCTTATTTTCATCAAGGAACCTTCTACTAAATCATTTGGGGATATCCGGGCGCCGGTCGAATTATTTAGTTTCATTTATTTTTATCATATTTCTTATATAATACTTGGAAAGTATTATATAATTAGACCATTTTATTTTAATTGTCACCTTTTAGATGTAACACATGTCGTGTATTACATACGCTTCGAGTTATTCTTTTGGTTGTGTATCTTGTTATATAATTCACAGTATGAATTATATACTCGGTCAATTTTCATTATGTAATATATACGGAATATATTACATACTTTGTGTTTACTTTATGACTCATTTTGTTTAACCAACCACCAAACTATTACAACTTTAAATCTAAATCTTTTATCAACGTGTCGCGTTGATGTATTCATTCATCGGAAAACCCAAGTACATTATCCTAGGTTAGTAGGATATAACCGTTAAGATAAACCGCAACTTCTTGGTCGAGCCGTTCCAGTTTCCGTTTTGTCTGGCGCTTAATACGCGCATTCCCGCCAATCGTTCTACAACATCGATGTGAGTTTATAGCCCCTCTTTCACTTGTTTTACAATTACTTTACAAATCTCGGGGGAGAATACATGCTCATTACAACTTGTTTACATACTTGTTTACATACACATACTTATACTCATTTACAAACTCGGTTACTTGATTTATATCACACTCTTTCTACTTATGAATTTAAGTATTTGAAGCTGTTTATGAATACAATGGTTATTTCTTCATTGGACACAAGTGTTTTTGGTTATCATCTCCTGTTTACGTGTTGCCTAAGTAGCGATTAGACCACTCTCTTGCCCGAAACTGTCATGAACTGTTAATTGCGGATTGTAAGCGTGAATGTTATAAATAGATCTATTGGGACTAATTATCCCTATTCGGGTGAGTAGCTCTCACTGGTGTCACGGAGTGAACCAACAGATATATATCATGTCAAATCTCATTGGGTGTCTTGGACAGACACCGGTAGGGCAGAAATACATTTGGCATACTATATGCTACACAAATTAGTTTCGGTGTCATTAGCTTAGCGCAACAGTAGATACATTTTATGTGAT
The DNA here is from genome assembly GCA_026074375.1 of Tanacetum coccineum. Taxonomy (NCBI): domain Eukaryota; kingdom Viridiplantae; phylum Streptophyta; class Magnoliopsida; order Asterales; family Asteraceae; genus Tanacetum; species Tanacetum coccineum. The sequence continues at coordinate 45,828 of BQNB010031408.1, read as the reverse complement.
ACTGAATCTGTTATAGTAGTCATACATTTTGGAAATCTTGCGGTCCACACTCCTTTGTTAAACATTACTGATTACTAAACATTTTTCATTATACTGCGGTGAAGCAGTAGACACTATACTCTTTTGATGTCAACATTTATATTTACAAAAATCTATGAACTCACCAACTTTATGTTGACACTTTTAAGCATGTTTTTCTCAGGTGAATTAGATGATTGGCTTACTTGATGTGCATTGGAGTATAAATTGACAAGATTTCATTCATGGATTTCTACTTACATATAAATGATCAAATCTCGTTGTATTGCTTTTAAGCTTTTCATTGTGATGCAATTATGAGACAAATGTTATATCAATTTCAAGAAAATCAACCAGATTACTTTTCAAACGACACATTTAGAGGTCGTTCTCTTGTATCTTGTGTTGTTGTATTATGAAGTAACGCCCCCGGACACATTTTCGTTGCGACACATTTTTGGGTGTGTTACAATGATAATCTCGTCATCCGGTGAGTCATGATTTTTGCTACACAAAAAACTGAATGGCATAATTTGCAACCGCCTTTTTTAGCCAACACGATAACCGACGTGTCTTGATTTTGGTGTGTTAAAAATTTGTTCCCAAAACGCGTCCGTTTTTTTTTTTCTGCGGCCAATGTAACATCCCAGGATAAATAAAAACATCTTTACAGCTTGGAACCTAAGCAAACCGTCAATGTTTACATTCAGAGCTATGTTTGTTTTAGGCCTTGCTAAAACAACGTTAAGAAAATTACCGCGTTTATAGGGACAACGATGTGTTCCTGAGCACCAAAAATCATGTCGTTTGACGTTTGTTTTGTTCGTTTATGACTGGAATTGTATCAAATGATGGAGTCTTTTGTAGATATAGTTTGGACTATACTTCCTTGGCTATGATGATTTGAACAGACGGTAAGTCATAATTCTTACATGGTAAAAAAATGGAAGCCATAAAATGCATACGTAGCTTTGCAGCCAGTATGGTATCTCGACGGGTCATGGTTTTGGCATGGCAAAAAAGGTTGACCGGCTATATTTTACAGCCTATTGAACTGTAGAGGGGTGTGTATACGGTCTTTTTGACTTCTTCGAAGTTTATGAAACTTCAAGTCTCAAAGGAACCGAGTGGTGTAGTGATCTACTTAGCAATATGAAAAATAAATAGACAGAGAGAGAGAGAGAGAGACCACGATATATTGGTTCGGGATGGGGGTTTAGACCATCTGTACGTCCAGTTGTAAATCCACGACATCGATACTATTGCTCTAGTATAATCTTTGTGGTGGACTATAAACCGTATTACAACTTCGCTCCACCGATATGCACTAAGATCGGCGCTCACTAAGAAGAGCTGCTCCCTATGGTATTTCGCCCTCGGAATCCACAACTAAGAACCTGTGATTCGAATTTTCTTCTAGGATCAGCAAGATCAACTAGGGCCACTAATAACTTCCCCTTTGAAGCTTACCAAAACCCTAACTAGATCAGCCAATGATCTAGGCTTGATCACTAGGATACAAGACTTCTCTTACAACCAACTTGAATAAGTTGTTTGTTTCAAATCAAGTCCTAACCTAACCTAGGGACTCGATTCTAACATAAAGGGTATAAGAAAGAAGACCCTAGACTAATAACACACAAGTATGGATTAAGTACTTGTGTGTCTCTCTTGCGAAGATGTGTTCTATTCAATAGATGATAGAAGAGAAGATTAGAACTAAGAGGTGTTAGACTTAAAGGATGGGAGAAGAGAAAAGAGAGGAAAGAAAGAATGGCAAGAGGTTAGGAATACAAGATCCAAGGAGGGGTATTTATAGTCTAGGATCCTAAATTGGTAAAAACCAATTCGAGAGTGGCGCGCTGCCCACACGTCGGCACGTGGCCAGCGCGCCAGAATCCCGTCTTGCTTTTTTGGGATTTTGGCTTTTTAAATAACCGTTCTTGCTAAACCCCCAATTGTACTTCACGCTTTGACCTTTCTATTATTCTTACACTCAAGGTCAAACAACTCAAATATCCATTTGATAAAAATGTTTGTGAAGTAATTAAAAGAAGATTTGGGGATGTTTGTCTAATTTCAAGGAGATAGAAAAGAACTATTGGACAAAGGGTATGTTTGGATATTGCTCACATGTAATGGCTTGGTTAGAGAGTAACCATGGTTAAGTTAATGAGTTGGCATAGTTAGAAAAGAAAGAATATGCCAAAGGAATAAAGAATATGCTAAAGGAATATTCATTTTCTTTGAGAGGAAGTGTGAATGATGAGAGGGATAATATGAATTTCAAATTCAAATTATAGCATATGGGATAAATGTAAGTTGGCTTGATGTGATGGTTTGGAGCCCAAGATTTCAAATTCAAAGTTAAAATCTAAATGTTAAGATAAGGTGGTGAGGTGGATATGAGTTGGAAGTGATGTGATGGTTTGGAGCCTAAGGATTAAATTTAAATTTTGAATGTTGAGAATGGTGAGTTGGCAAAGTGTGTGAGGAAGTTTGGTGAAGCATGTGAGTGTTTTAATTTCAAATGTAGAAGTGTGTGAGTGTGTGTATAGGAGAAGAGTATTAGAGAAGCTTGAGTGTATGTGTGTGTGTGTGTGTAATTTGAAATTCAAATAAGAGTGTGTGTTAGTGTAGAGATGAAGGAGATAATGAATAAGGAATGTGTGGTAGACAATGTTGTGATGTGATGTATATGAGCCTATGTTGGAATGTTGTAGGACAACAAGTACAAGAAGGTACATTGTGTAAGAGAATGTGAGTTGTCATGTAGGAGGATAAGAGTGAGGAAGGTTTAAGTGAGGAAGGTTTAAGGTTTATAGTTGTGAGGAAGGTGATGATAAAGGTGAAGATGATCAAAGGATTGATTATGGCTTTAATCATATTGTCATAAAGGAAGAAAAGAGTTTGACATTAATGATTAAGGAATGTATTTGGGAAATGGGAATGAATGTTTAGATTGTGTGGAGAAGTGAGAATAATCATTTGTTGGGAAATGAGGATTAACAAATTATTAGGGAGTGTTTAAGTGATAAGTAAGGTGTATGTGATATGTGAGGTGATGCACATGAACTCTTGATCCTATTAGCGCAATCTACGAGCAATATCTATTTAACAAAATCTCTTACACATATATGTATATATATATATATATATATATATATATATATATATATATATATATGTATATATATATATATATATATATATATATGTATATGTATACGTATATGTATATGTATACGTATATGTATATGTATACGTATATGTATATGTATACGTATATGTATATGTATATATATATATATATATATATATATATATATATATATATATATATATATGTATATGTATATGTATATATATATATATATAGAAGAATGTGGGAGTTTGTAAAATATTTATGTGTAAAAAGTAATAAGGATCAAAGCATAATTAACCTTCAATTACCATAAACTCAAATAGTCATTAAGACTTAATCTATGATAATCAACAATGGATATAATCACTAATCATTTTGATGCAAACAAGCTAAGTTCTTTGCATCTTGAGTATAGCATATCCCGTAATGGGAAAGGATCATTTACGCAAAGTGTCCTTTGACTTAGTTTGACCAATAAGGGAGTAAAATCTGCTACGTGATTAGGAACAACATAAATTCGGATTAAGGTCAAATGAATACTTTCGTTTGATGATATGTTGAAAGTATGTTTATACTAGGTTTAGAAAAGAAGTTTCAAGTTTGGCTAGAGGCGTTTAATAAACGAAATAAGTTGGCGATTTGTTAAAAAATAGGAGAGTTTGTTTTTTTATCCTTTCTAAGTCTAAACCTCGTTTCGGGTGTTTCCAATTGCTCAAGTATCACGTACATACATTTATTGAAAGATCCACATGTGTCGGGTAAAAGAAAAGCCGACAAGTAAAATCTGTAAAACGGACTTCGAGAGTGGCGTGCTGTCCACGTGCTAACGCGTGACCAACGTGCCACAACTGTTGTTCCGGTTTTATGGATTTTGGCTATCGTTTGTTATTTTAAGTGTTGTGAACGTTTATTTGTCATCATCAAACATAAAGGAGATCTTAGTCAATGTTGTCCTAACAACCTCCCTTTTTTTATGATGACAAATAAATTTTCGAAAGCAAATAAAATTACAAACACAACAAAGATGAAGAACGCCGTTGATGTAGCTTGCGTCTTGATCTTGGCCTTGTAATTTGGTGAAGCTTGAACTTTGTCTTCACCTATGAGCTTAGTAGTTTTTCTTCTCCCTCATAAGCTCTAGCTCTTTGCTTTCCTTCTCCCCTTTTGTCAAATCAAAAAGGTGGGATCCTGATCTTTCGCTTGAAGATAGATATCTTTGTAGAGGTAGAAAGTAGATATCTTCAAACATGCTCCCCCTAAATCATTGCTCCCTCTTATTTCAAGGAGGCGATCCATGGGTCAAGAGTAATGCCTTCAAGGAAACAAACACATACATATTTTCAAGTCCAACATGGGTTAGCTTACCATTTGGAAACTTGCAAACATGGATTAGCACAATCATAATCATATGTGTATCTCCAATATAATGATTCCAATCACCTTTTGTTGAGCATGATGAGGTTGATACATGCACATACACACAAACAAGTATAACATATATTACCAAAGCACATATTTTCACATACAAGCACTTAAAGAGTGTAAAGCAAGACCTAAATGTTCAAGGCAATATGTGATAGATATCTAATTACCTTTAAGTGTGTGTGTGCCTAGTCTTAATTTGTGACATCTACTCAAAATCCTACTAGGATATGAATGCAACTTTGAGTGAAATATGTTTAGAAGTTTTGTGCAATATTTCGACCAACAATGTGAGTATAATTTTTGACTCATATATGATCCTAAGGTGAGAAGGCTTTTCAAAAATCTAGGTTGTAGATTCTTATTTTAACGCAATCTTAAGGACATACAAAGATGGGTAGGCATATTACGTATGTATATACTAATCAAGCACACTCAATATCTTAATTATCCCAATCATACGAAATTCTTAAGCATAAGTTACTACCTAATGGAAAGTTATGGCATGAGGGGATCCCTAAGTGAGTAATTGACACCGTGTATTACTCTCCTCTAGATTAATGCAACCTCTCAAAGTTAACACCTATATGATGTAAATGTGACCTCAAAAAATACAACATATCCTTTATCTTAGGAAACAAATTAATTATAATCCCTTCTATGCCTTTCATGTAATTCCTAAGCGCATAAATCAAGCTAAAAGAGCTTAACATCGTCCAAAGCAAGCACAATCTAAAATGCCTAGATTATTCTAAATCTAGAAAAACATAAAGTCGTTACTTTGTCAAGAAAGTCGTTATTTTGTCATGGCAAAAAACGTATGGCCTGGACTGTTGTGTGTTTTGCAACCATTACGATATCTGAGCCGAGACCTATTTAGTTATACAAATTAAGGCCTTAAACGCTGGCATTTGCTTTGTTGTTGTAACTTTGTAGCATCAAAATCAACTGTGTATAATGTGTTTTCTGAATATAAATAGATGGCTATTGAAATTTTTATGGAACTAATTGGTTATTAGTTTAGCTTCCTCGTTATTTTTATTTATTTAATTCGTATATATTGTGTTCTGTAAATATAAACATGTGGCCGTCGAGATGTTTATGGAACTCACAGCTTTCGACATGCTTGTTCGATTTTATTTTTTTCATACGTGTTTAGGTTATCTATGTTGGATGATTTGTAAAATTACCGATCATTTACGGATGTTATAGTTTATGGCAACTGATGTGGATATTTATTTGTATTTTTTATATTTGTTTTTATACCTTTGGAATTCCAAAACTTTTTTATTGTCTTTGGAGTCCTGAAGCGCATTAGGGATATGTTCTTATATCTTGGTTCATGTTTTCAGCTTTCCATTGATGTTGTTGTTGTGGGAATCTACTGTACGGTGCATACGAAAGTTTTTTCCGCACAAGTCGGCGATAGCACAACTACGGGTTTTATTCTTAATGGTAATACTTTACATTATTGGCCATTAGTGTATGATGTTGTAGTTTTCCGAATACTTCATACGATGTTTTTGTTAGTCTAATTTATATAATAGTTGTTTTGCCTTTAACCGTATGCATTAGTACTCTTGTTCTGATTATTAATACACTATTGTCTTTCATATTTAGGCTATCCAGTAAACGTCAAGAAGGCGTGCTAATGTTGAAATGAGAAGGATGAAAGAAATCGATGTGATGGTTCTGTATGGTGCTTGAAGGAGGTTTTAGGTTACAAAGTGTGTCCAAATTAATAAGCAACCTTCACCAGGCTTTCACACATCGTTGCAGGTTGTGTAAGGCTGAACCCTTGGAGGACAAGACATTGGACTTACATAAGTAAGGTAAAAAAACCAAAAAACCTTCTTAACAAGAACCGAGAGGGGAAACTACGAGGTGTAGATGTGAGATTGCTTTCAGATGTGGATTTGTTGCTCCCGGCACGTCATAAAGTTTGCTAAGATATGCACTTTCTACAAAGAATTTGCATATATAGCTACCTACCATGGCAAGAAGAGTTTGTTTACAGTTATTGCCTTTCCAGTTATACAAACCACAGTTGACTGTCGTACCTGCAAACTTCAGTTACGTCTAAATAGTGATTGTTAGCTTTTGTGTTTTATGTTATATTTGAATCTATTATATTGTCTTTTGTTTGAAATATGGATCAGATATAAAGTCCTTATTTATAAGAATCTAAACATTTTTACGAGCGTTGAGGGTACTTGATATTATATCTTTACTTTTTTACGATGTTAATGTGTTTTTTAACTTTTGTGATAAGTCTCATTGTAATTATGGATCTCAGTTTGATATAAATCCCTTTTTGGATTTTGCTGTTCGCGACTACACTAGCGCATGGTGTTCATTACAAACACATACATTCTAAAATACCCCGCCGCAACGCGCAACCACCTTTATACTCGTTATACACACAATATAACAAAATATTAGTACGTACATTTAATAGTACAAAAATATGTTCAATACATACTAAAAAATAATGTGTTAAGTATGATACATTTTGGAAGCATTATCCAAAAAAGAGACGAAATCATGTAATTTAGCATGTCCAAACACCCGTACGAGCACACTTTATGGTGTATTTTTTTTTTGACACATCGCTAGCGTTACCACCAGACCGTGATATGATGTTGTGGTGACTATGATGTGTATGTGTGTGTATGTTTTAGTGTCTGGTACGACGTAGTTATAAGTGTTATCATTACCGGCATAAAAGGTTTTAGTGTGATTTAGTGTTTCTTAGTATGATGCTAATGTGACAGTCGTTTTCAATATGATCACTATAACTGAAACATAGTGCTCTCAGGTAGGGGTGAGCATAGGTCCAAGACCGGACCGGACCGAGGACCGACTTGGTCCAAAACGCCGGACCGAGAAAAGACCAACACCATCTATCTGACATATTTGGGAGCACAAGATCAGCAACTTTCGAGCAAAGTAAACTATAATTTTCCTGCTCCACACCACCACTCTTAGCATCCTAACGAAAAGGAATGACCAAAGAGGGAATGACCCATAGTTTCACGGGCCACATGATAGATTTACACATTCTCTAAAGCCAATAAGCCTATTATAAAAACCTTCAAAGCAACCTCTCCTAACCAAGAATCATCCCAAAAAGAAGTATTATCACCGTTCCCAACTTTTTTTTTGATGAAGATCCATAAATTTATACCTTTACTTTGAAGTGAAAGCGAATGAATAAGCAATAATTAACGTCTAGCCATAGAGAATCTTCTAGAATCAACTTATTTATATGAGTCGTCTAAAAGCTCTTTTTTACCTAGAATGGCTTTAATAAAACGTATTCCACAAAGACGAACCATCCGTTATATAATCCCAACCACTTGAAATAGGAGTAGCGCGATTATAGTTCAAAAAAACCAAGACACCAGACCACCATTCTTTTTTTGAGGTAAGAACCATATTCCAGCCAATACCAAGCAAGCTTCCTATCGAACCATCACTCCATAACATAAATTCCGACGAATAGATTCAAATGATTTTATACACGCCAATTGGAACCTTTGAATAAAGACATATGATAAAAGCGTAATCGAGAGTAAGAAACCGACTATAAAAGGGTAAAGCGGCCAACCTATAGAAAGAGTTTAAGCTTCCAATTTGGACAATCTCGGAGGAAACCATAGAGATAACATCGTCCCACAAGTTATTCTAGACATGTTGCTACCAAACCTTCACTACCAAGATAATTGAAAGGGGGCAGTTAAAATAGTGTACCAATCAAGAAGCTGCAGCTGCAACCAGCATATGAGCTAAAACCAATCCCCATCAATTTTTGCTTTGTTGTGAAATAATTTTAAGGCCTGAAGCTAAGTTAAAAACACCTCAAAACACTCAAATAAAGTTTGAATGTTTTGTGTTCCACTCACCATTTTAATAAAGACTACTCATCCGCATAAAACAAATAGAAGTCGGTGAAGAGTCTTTTAGAGAGATACCTTAAAATAAAAGCGGCTGTTTAAGACTCTCTTAAACTGAGATGAAAGTAGTTTCCAATAATCAAAATAAATAAAAAAGGAGAGAAGGGATCACCATTTGCTTTAAGCCTTTAATGGAACTATAATTGAATTCCAAAGTATGGCCACCGTTAACGAGCACTCGATTCCCTAGGTGTTATTAAGCCAGACAACAGATCCAGATTACGTTATTAAGACAACTACTGATCCAATTATGCCATTTTAAGCCAAAACCAAAAGCCTTTAGGGTCTCATCTAAGTAGTCCCATTTCACAGAATCAAAAGCCTTTTCAAAGTCCACCTTAAAAATCATCCCATTTAGCTTTTTAAACTTACACCAAGATAGAAGCTCATTAAGAATGAAAGGCCCATCAAGAATTTGACGATTAGCAACAAAAGCCGATTGAACATCACTTATGAGATAAGGCAGAACTAGACATAATCTGTTGGCCAAAATTTTTGCTATGATTTTGTAAACGCTCCCAATAAGACTTATAGGACGAAAGTCTTTCACAAATTTGGCATCTTGGATCTTGGGAATAAGGGCTATAAAAGAAGAGTTGCATCCTCTAGGGAAGTGCCCATTCACAAAAAAATCTCTGACAGCTTGAAACACATCATCATCAATTGTTGTCCAATACTTACGGTAAAATTCAAAGGAAAATCCATCTGGCCCAGGTGATTTGTTGGTGCCACAATCCCAAACAGCCCTTTTGACCTCTTCATAAGTAACAGGACGCTCCAAATCTTGAACTTGATCTGAAGATAGGCGAGTTGGAAAAGTGAAGTCAAAGCAGATACTAGGAGCTTGGATAGGCGAAAATTGCTTCTTGAAATGAGTAAAAAATTCATTTTTGACTCTGTGAGGTTCCGAAATCCATTCCCCATTAGCAAGAGTCCCACGAATGGCGAGTTGGGATCTCTTTTTATTCATAATACCATGGAAATATTTGGAGTTTTCATCACCTTCAATGGACCATCGGATTTTGGCTTTTTGAGAAATCTCCATGGCGTTCCTATTATTAAGCTCCTGAAGATCATTAAGAAGCGTGATTCTTTTGATAAGAATCTCATCATTACTCTTTCCTTGATCAATAAGCTTATCAACTTCTGAGAGATTTTGTTGAATGTTGATCTTCCTGTCATTTGACCTTTTGTTAGCTTCTTTCGACCAGGCCTTGATAGCAATCTTGAGAGCTTGCAACTTTTTCTTCAACCGAATTAAACCGTTTGGCTCAACAATATTTAATGACTTCCAGGTAGTTTCCACAAAAGAATTGAAACCCTCCATGGCAAACCAAGAATGGAAAAACCGAAATGGAGAAGGACCATAATCATAATTTGTTTCCCGCATAAGGATAGGACGGTGATCAGAAAGGTGTCGATCCAAACATAGAGCTGAAAGATGTGGAAATAAATCCAAAACACCTTCTGAAATAAGATAACGGTCTAATTTACTCATCTTTGAAGCCGACTTGTGAGCCCATGTAAAAGCATAACCTTCTAGGGGAAGATCAATTAAACATGCCGAAGAAATAAAATTGTTAAAAGCAATAGCCCCTTGCCTATTAAACGTAGAACCAAACCTTTCATGTTCCGAACGAACTTCGTTAAAGTCACCCATAATCACGGTATCACCTTCCCATCTATCAATAATCGTACGAAGATAATCCCATAAATCACGCCTTTCATTCAACTCTTGAGGAGCATAAACGGATATAATAAGAAGCTTAGAAGAGGTTGGAGCCCAAGTGCCCATCAAAGCAACAAAATAATCACAAGTAGAAACTTGCTCTTTAACGAACATGTTAGGATTCCACATACATAAGATACCTCCTGAACAACCGACTGAAGATCCTACAACATGGTCAAACATCTGATTTCCCCACAAATCCTTAATGGTGAGTAAACTAATACTCTCCGCTTTAGTTTCTTGAATAGAGGCAAAATTAATTCTATGCTTCTGACATAACTCCTTAATCCATCTCCGTTTAGCCTTGTTTCCAAGGCCTTGAATATTGAGAGACAGAAAATTCATTTAACAACATCAAAATCTCCTTGTGAATTAATTATTTCCTGAATGTTTTTTTCACAACCTGCCATATTGTAACCCATGGTTTGGCCAACAGTAACCAATTCATCCATTAGATCTAAAATAGATCCACCTACCTTACTTTTCTGAGAGTGAGAGTTCATACTTCGTTGTGATGAAAATCCACGGTTCGAACAACGGTCATTGAGTTTATTTGAGAGAGATTGAACACGTTCAGTAGTATCTTTGATATTTTCTACCACGTTTTTTTCATGATCATTGTTATCTGGAGTAAAACCAGGTGGGAATTTCGGTTCATCGCTGCAAGAGTTACAAACGTTGTTCTTTTGTCCGTCCAATATGCCATAAATGTTGAAAGGGTCTTCTGAGTGTGATCCAACCTCTCCTTTTTTGCAACTGTTGGCGTCTTTGTGAGCAGTGTCGTTTTCATGCATGAAGCTCGATTCCGATACTCTATCAACATCACTCTCATTATTATCAGCTTTGTTTGCGACATCACCTTCTTGTGATTCCCCATCAGAAGAGAGATCATCTTGGTCATCTTCTTGGAAATTTGGAAACCAAGCATCCAATTCTTTAACGCGAATCCAATAAACTTTGCCTTGAATTATTACTTTCTGCCTTTCATTGATGATCACTTTCATATTAGTTTTTAAACACAAGTGTTTACATGACAAAGATTTTAGATCATCATCTTCCCACTCCACATACTCACCCCATAAAGATGCAATCTTACGAAAAGTGTTAGGAGTCCAAGCTTTGATAGGAAGACCCTCAATGGAAATCCAAACGATCCTTTCATCATTTTCAAATGAGCTGGTCGCTTGAATAAGCTCAGTGAACCAAGAACCAATACCAGAATGATTGAGAAATTTCTCTTTTGTAGTGAGAGAATCAAACTCAAAGAGAACCCACATCCCTCCAAGATATGAAAGCTTGACGTTTTGAAAACCTTCTTTAGAAATAATACAAGGTAGGTTAGGAATAGCAGAAACGTCTTTTGCCCTTCCCATTAGAGACATGCCAAAATCAAACTCCTTAATACAAGTATCATCAAGAACCAAAGCAGGTTTAGTAATTTCAGGAGTTACATGTGATTGACTTCCACGCTTAAGAACAGAAACAAAGGAGTTGTTTGAATTCTCCATATTCGTCTCTTTAGGAGTGGAATGATTAGGACCACGAGGAATGGAAGAGTTGGGTTTTTGAGGCCTTTCAAATCTCACATAGTTTGCGTGTAAATGATATCTTCCAATCCAAATCGTACAAAGGTTCGACACCAAACGCTCTAAATTAATTACCTTTATGAAACGAACAAAGGCAAAGCGTTTACCTGATTTAGATCTCTTAAATGGAATGAAGACATCTACAACCGTACCATAATCGCTACACACTTTCCAAAGGTCGCGCGCGGTGGAATCTTCAGGAAAATTTGTCACAAAAACTGATTTCGAAATCTTCTGCGTTTGATTTTCATTTGAGTTATGGAAATTACGACCGCTCATGATTAAAGAAAGAAACGAAAACCCTAATCCTAATGAAACACGTCGAACCAAATAAAAGGAGATTAGAGATCAATAATCAGATGTAAATCACCCTAATCAAATGATATTGAGTGAATGGTGATCAAACAGGAAAAGGATTGTCGATCGAAATCAAAACCCTAACCTAATGACACGTCGAACCCAATACCACAAGATTAAAGGACTCGAATCAGAAAATAATCTCAATAATCAAATGTTATTCAGTGATTGGTGATCAAACAGGAATAGGATCAACGATTGAATCAAACTCATTTTGGATCAATCTTATTTGAGTTTCTGCCGATTGATTAAAAGAGATAAGAAAAGGGAATCTTGGGTTTAGAAAAAAAGGTTGTTGATCAGATCTTGATAATACTTAAAAAAACAATCGACAAAAATCAATCTGTGTGGATCGATCAGATCTTGATAATACGTGTTCCATGTCACACATACAAAATAAGAACATAAACTATTACTTCTACACTGATTTGTTAATGTGTTTTTTAACTTTTGTGATAAGTCTCATTGTAATTATGGATCTCAGTTTGATATAAATCTCTTTTTGGATTTTGTTGTTCGCGACTACACTAGCGCATGGTGTTCATTACAAACACATACATTCTAAAATACCCCGCCGCAACGCGCAACCTCCTTTATACTCGTTATACACACAATATAATAAAATATTAGTACGTACATTTAATAGTACAAAAATATGTTCAATACACACTAAAAAATAATGTGTCAAGTATGATACATTTTGGAAGCATTGTCCAAAAAAGAGACGAAATCATGTAATTTAGCATGTCCAAACACCCGTACGAGCTCACTTTATGGTGTATTTTTTTTGACACAACGCTAGCGTTACCACCAGACCACGATATGATGTTGTGGTGACTATGATGTGTATGTGTGTGTATGTTTAAGTGTGTATGTTTTAGTGTCTGGTACGACGTAGTTATAAGTGTTATCATTACCGGCATAAAAGGTTTTAGTGTGATTCAGTGTTTCTCAGTATGATGCTAATGTGACAGTCGTTTTCAATATGATCACTATAACCGAAACATAGTGCTCTCAGGTCCAAAGGCGGAGACATGAAGGAGGCAAAGGGGCATGCGCCCCTCCTTATAGAAAAAGTTGTAGTGTAAAATTTTTATAAAATTTGTAGTCAATTTTGTAATGTGCCTTTTCGCAAAATTTGTATTGTAATTTTTAAAAATTATCAAAATTTGTACCATTGACAAAAATATTCTGGCTCCACCCCTGCTCAGTTCCTAAGTCACTCTTTACGTTAATACCTCATTTACATACCATTGGTAATTTTCTCATTAAACAGTTATTGAAAATGAACATATATTAGTAATGATTAAGATTCCAAACTAAATAAAACAACTCTGAGTAACTAGTTTTAATAATCGTGCATGTACGAGTTTAGACATTAAATTTTAATTAACTGTTAATTTTGCAAGTGTTGCTATTTTTTCGTATTTACACATTAAATGTCTTGTTTACCGTTATTTCTGTAATTGTGGATGCGAGTTTCTCTTAATTTAAACAATTCTAACAGTTATAATACATGTTTCCTACCAAATTCAACAAAGAATGCTAATCCCCATGTTTGTCAATTACATTGTTGTGTGTTAGTAATACTTTAGCCGTATTTAATATTAAAACCCGTGTACGCATGTGATAAACTTGTAAAATGGGATAACAATGAGTCCTTAATAAACGCATATAGTAAAAATAATATTTTTTTCGGATATTTTTACTTAAACTCATAAAGAGGAAAAACATGAGTTGTTTGTATACGTACAACATCGTCTATTTATTTATATACACAATAATTCGTGTTTTTATTTTGATATTAATAATCTTTTGTGCATACATATGTTTTATTTTTAAAACAACATATATGTTGTATTTTTAAAATATAAAGTCCAAGAGTACAAAGTTTAAAGAGTCGTTTATTTATTTTTTAAAGGTTTAAAAAAACATGAAAACTTAAAAAGTTACATTTAACTCCATATTATTTATTTAAAATTCAACCACTAAAGTTTTATTAATTACCTTCTTTGTTACAAGTTTTTGTTTTCACAAATTTGACACATATATTTTTATGTGTTCTTTTTCCCACTAAATTATTCCATCAAAATTTTCAGTTTTGACCAAACTGGATTCAATTTTGATTTTTTTAACCAATCAGATCATACGATTTTGCCTACATGTCAAAATCAAGCGTTTTAATTGGTCCAATTTTTTTTCTATAAGATCAAATCTTATAGAAAACTTCAAAATTGTGTAATTCTTTTATTATATAAAAGATAAATAAAAAATATATCTCTATTGTAAAATATTATAACGGGCTTATGTATATTCACCATTATCTCAACCGGCCCGTTAGAATTTACATGTATTTATCTTCCTTATATATACTTCATACTTGTAATCTCTTGGATGGATATAATTGAATAAGAATTATCCCTTCTTCTCATTCTTCTTTTCATTCTTGTGTTCTTATTCTTTTAGATTTACAATACGTTATCAGCACGTTAGTCTCGAAAAGAAAAAGATAGGACGAAAGAGAAACAGCAAGAGTTATGATTGAATTTTCTTTCTGAAATTCACAAGATCTGATATGTAACTCTCCAATATCATCAAGGTATTATTTTTAATATTTACGACCAGCTACGTGATTGAAAAGAAAAATCATGTATATCTCATAAGGCTAACAGTAAAAGATCAATACAATATGTCGTTAGTATTTCTTTTAGTAATATTGTAAAATACTATACGTGCTCAACAACTGAATGATACATCAGTGTGTCTAAAAACTATTGTCATCATCATTAACGCAGCGAACGTTTTGGATCTTGAAAGAAAAGAAACATTACAATGTTATAATTATAATTTTATATTAAGAACCTCGTGTTCTGTATGATTCTTTTAAGCGAATCACAATAACATAACTTCAAGTTATGATTTTCTTAAAAGCCTTATGTGCTTTGATGATTCCCTCAAACGAATCAAATATATTCTTCGATGATTCCTAAATTGAATCACGATAATATAAAATAATTTAGAACTTCAAGTTCTAATATGATCCGATTAATAGGATCAATAACATAACATCATGTTATGTTAAAGAAAAAAATAGACCTCGAGTTCTATTATGGTTCCTTTAGAAAAATTGGATAAAATAACATTAATGTTATTCTTTATACATTTTCTTCTGTTTCGTTTTAAGATCCTCAAGATCTGTTATGATCTCGTCAAAAGAATAAAAGAATTATCATAACCTCATGTTATGATTATATTTATTAATTATAAAACCTCAAGTTTTATAACAATGGATATAATTAGAATACAATAACCTCAAGTTATTGTTATATTATATCTTTTAAAAAACCTCAAGTTCTTTGTGATTCAGTTTTAAATGAATCACGATAACATGACCTCATAGTTATTGTTATCATTATTTTCTTTTATGAACCTCAAGTTCAATTATGATTCCCTCAAAAGAATCACAACAACATAACATCAAGTTATGAATATGATGGTTTAAAGAACCAATCAAAATTTACAATAAAGCCTCTTTACGAGAGTACGCCACAATAGTGGTATTCCCCTCGTCTTCTTCTTCGTGAGGACCTCAAAAGGGAATTGGTGAAAGATACGTTAAATTGTGGTAAAATCTAAAGGGTAGATTACCACACAAAAGTAAGCAATTATCCCAAAAGCTCGCTATGATTGTATGCACCTCAAGTTGCATGAAAAAAAGCATAAGTGCGTTCGGTCTCACAGTTTTTGTGTTAGATATGAATTAAAAGAGAATATCTAACGGTGAAAGATTCGTTAAATGTATGTCAAAATATAAAAGAAAGATTTGACCATCAAAAGCAAAAAATTATTGTAAATACGAGCATATTTTCATAATATTGAATGTTACATCTAAAAGATAAAAAGAAAATATGCGAGGAGATGGTTAATGCCTCGAATATGCTCATATATCGAGAACGATGCTTTGATATAAGTTTTTTTTATTAACGAAGCAATGGGTATGTTTGAAAAAACACGATAAACCCGTTTACTAAATTTGCTCCATTCACTCATCTGAATGTGACTCAATAACGATGATCATGTAGATATCGTGATTATGGACGTGGTGAATTTAATTAGTGTCGTGTTAATTCAAAGAAACTGGTTGGCAACGTCAAGTTTCAAGATTAAAGATTAGTAGATCAACATAAAGATCTTCATTCTCAAGTAAATGTGATATAATGATCAATATAATATTTTCATTCCTTCAAGTGAATGTGATAATGTAATGATAAATGTTTAAAGATCATTTATCATGGTAAATGATATTATTGAGGTAATATGAAAATGACAAACCACTAGTAGTGGCAGAATAAGAAAGGAGCAAATAAATATGTGATTTATGCAAAAATGCAATGTGATGTATGCAAAATACAAGTGTGTCAAAGGTATTACACACTATATTCATAGACGTAAGAATCTATGCTAATACGTTATGTTCTGTAAAAGAAATATAAAATTGTCATGAGGAACGAAGTTAAATATTAAGGATGCATTGTATTCTTTTGTATCTTTCTCGATA
The DNA here is from genome assembly GCA_026074375.1 of Tanacetum coccineum. Lineage (NCBI taxonomy): Eukaryota > Viridiplantae > Streptophyta > Magnoliopsida > Asterales > Asteraceae > Tanacetum > Tanacetum coccineum. The sequence continues at coordinate 29,057 of BQNB010031408.1, read as the reverse complement.
TGCATTATGTAAAGATTAGTAAAAGCCAATCATTGCCATAATATAAGTTTATGAGCAATAATTATAATATTTTTGGCATGACCGGTTCTACCATCCTGAGTCATTAATGATGCGAAAATATAGAAGAATAAAGATTCTTCAATCTAATGTTGTTATCTCTCAAAAGAAGTTGATTATTAATCTATCAACTAGAATGGGGACTCAATTCCTCAATTATCTGAAAAAATCTACTACTCACTCTCTATCTCTACTATATCTCGCCTTCTCTCTTGCATTGGTAGAAATCATTTAGAGTTTAAAATCGATACATCGTATAAATGATCATCAAATCACAATCTCAAGTTTGCATGATTAATAGCTCAATGCGAGCCTAACATTCCAGAGTAAGTATTTCATCATGAATATGCGATGAATTACTTCTAAATTATTAAATAAAAATGAGAGAATTTTTTTTTATTGTTCTTGTATGGGGCCATATTATAATATACACAATAACAAAATTAGCATCATGTCAATATGTTATTATAAATCCTCCTTTTTATAATTGGTTTTGGTTATAAACCAAACATATCTCATTTCAATTTTTTTGTGCGTTATATAATTAAATTACTCCACCTAAATGCACATATATGAGATATAGAAGAAGGATAATTCCTTCAGGAGGAGAGAAGTAGCCGCGAATTACGAATGAATTATCATATTCTATTGATCCTCGAAAACAAATTTATGAATTTATTATTCAATGGATAATCTAATAGCCATACATAAA